>PUHP01001632.1:0-10076 GCA_006783085.1 Colletotrichum shisoi | reverse complement strand
CCCTATAATCCAACAGAAGTATCCGTACTCTACATCTAAAGCGCTATGCTAGTCTCTCATTGGTTACAACCCCGCACACTGTGTGGAGAATGTAGCCTTGCCGCGGTTGATGGGATACTACTGAAGTCAGATGAAGTCACTAGGACGGGTTGCCGGATGATAAGTTGGCTACCTCCTGGGCAAGTATAATGTTGAATCCTGAAATGGGCAGTTGAGTGTCAATCAAGGTGGCTTGGATGTTGGTTTAGATAGGTAGGCACGTGTATACGGTTTTCAGCCATCTTGTGTCGAGATGGCGATTACATTGCCAATGCCGCCGAGGGCCAGTAACTGACACAGTGTAGGATACAACCCCGCACCCTCCAATTCCGACCCCGCGATGCAGAGGCAACGGAAGCCCACTTACTCGCTGAAAACCCTTGCTGGTAGCTGATCCGTGCTCCCGGCTCCGTGACCCCTGCCAGCGGTCAGCTCCCCTGCCTCCGACTTGCCTCCGAACAATCATCCCCCAAATCTCCTCAAATTTCCCCGGTGGAACTTGTCACACACGGTGAGTCAGTTGGCTCTTATCTCTTCGGCCATTGTCCCTCGAGCTCATCATACATCTACAGGTCTTGAGATCCGTCCTTCGTCGGGTCAAGAGAGCAATTGGTTGTTCTCGCAATTGATCAGGAAAGATGGCGTCTCGCCGCCTCGTTTCCACCTCGCTATGGCGGGCCGCCGCTGCCCCGGCCCAAGCGACATCGCTCTCCGCCGCCGCACGATGGAGCTCGACCACCAGCTCGACCTCTGCCATTGCCTACAAGGCTCTTCGACGCCGCTCGGCGCCTCTGCCCGTGAGCGACAGCCCGCCCGCCTGGTCCGCCCAGGCAGCGGTCTCCAACATCCTCTACGACATGCCCTCGCCGTCGTCGCAGCCCCCGAAGCGTCACATCCTCAACTGTCTTGTCCAAAACGAGCCTGGTGTGCTGTCCCGCGTCTCAGGCATTCTCGCCGCGCGCGGTTTCAACATCGACTCTCTTGTTGTCTGCAGCACCGAGGTCGATGACCTGTCGCGCATGACCATCGTCCTGACCGGACAGGATGGCGTTGTCGAGCAGGCCCGGCGCCAATTGGAGGACCTCGTCCCCGTCTGGGCTGTGCTGGACTACACCAATGCCGCTCTGGTCCAGCGCGAGCTTCTGCTGGCCAAGATCAACATTCTGGGACCTGAGTACTTCGAGGAGCTGCTCGCTCACCACCGTGAGATGGCAGCTGCCGATGCTGACAGCGAGCACGCCCTCGAGGCTGAGCAGCAGTCGCTGGAGGAGGTCGCCAAGGACTTTCACCCCAGCAAACTTGCCGTCAGTCAGGCCCTGCGTCACAAGCACGAACACCTCAAGTCCATCACCTACTTCGCCCACCAGTTCGGAGGAAAGGTCCTGGATATCAGCACCAACAGCTGCATTGTGGAAGTGTAAGTCTGACCCTCCGCTGACCGAGGCCGTTCGCATACTGACACATTGCGCAGCTCCGCCAAGCCGTCTAGAATCGACTCTTTCCTGAAGCTCATCGGACCTTTCGGTATCCTTGAGTCAGCCCGTACCGGTCTCATGGCCCTGCCCCGTTCGCCGTTGTACGGACCCAACGAGGAGACGATTCTGAAGGAAGCGGACGAGGTCGTCGACGCTAGCCAGCTTCCTCCCGGTTAAGCGATTTTGTATTAGAGAACATCAGGCGTTGGTAAAAAGGGGTATTGCCATCTTTCAATGCTACCAAGCTGCTATTCAATCTGTACCATTTGTTTGCCAAGAAAGAAAACGCCGCGCCTTTTTTCCTTTTCGTATTGATGTGATCATTTTAAACGCCGTCACATATGCCATTAGATCTTGCCCTTGTTAACAACAAAGCCCTCAAGGGCGGCTTTTGATATTGTTAGCGTGAAAAGGATTGCTAGGGACTGAGAAAACCTACAAACAGCAGCCCACAGACGGTTTTCCGCCTCAGGGAAGACCAAGGAGCGAGGGCTGTAGAAGACCTCATCGGCGACCTCCTCGGGGTGACGGGGCAGGCAGTGCATAAACTTCCAACCCTCATTGGCTCCGCCACGCTTGGCCAGGTCATTAGTGATTTGGTAGCCAGCAAAGGCCTTGAGGCGCTTCTGGGCCTCGGCCTCCTGACCCATAGACACCCAGGTGTCCGTCACCAAGATGTCGGCGTTCTTGATAGCTTCCTCGGGGATGGTGGTCTCGGTGAGCTTGCCGGGAGAGGCTACGCCGTGCGCCGCAGAGGCAATGACGGCCTTCATGGCGTCGGGGATGCCATAGCCGGCGGGAGAGGCCACGGCGATGTCGACACCCATCTTCACGCAGCCGATGGCCAGGTCGAAGAGGACGTTATTGGAGTCACCGATCCAAGCGACCTTCAGTCCCTTCAGGCCAAGATCGGCCTTGTCGGAGGTGGTGTAGGCCGGGAAAGCTTCGTGGATGGTCAAGAAATCGGCAATGATTTGCAGAGGATGGTAGTCATCGGACAGGGCGTTGATTACGGGCACGCTCGAGTCCTTGGCCAGACCGGCGACGTCAGAGTGAGGACCAACGCGGGCAACCATGCAGGAAGTCATGGAAGAAATGACTTTGGAGGTGTCGTACAGAGACTCATTGACCTGAGTGAGTGTTAGCCAAGCACTGGCACATGATGAGAGCTTCGGTTTACAAACCCCGAGTTGGATGTCATCCTTGCCCAGGAACATGGGATGGCCGCCCATCAGAGCCACAGCAGCCTCGGTCGACACACGAGTGCGGGTGCTCCGCTTGCTGAACAACATAGCAACTGACTTGCCCGTCAGGCCCGTGGCGAGCGCCTGGGGGACATTGCCGGACTTGACGGCGGTCTTGTTCGAAGCGGCATTGCGGACGAGGGTAGCAAACTCGGCGGGGCTCAGGTCCGCAATGGACATCAAGTGGCGCGGGCCGGTTGACTGTGAGTAGGCGCGGCTCTGGACGCCATTGAGAGCTTGACGAGTGACTCGGAAAGCTGTTTGCTTCATGCTGGGCGGCTGAATAACGAAGAAAATTGGGTAGGCGAGAGAGGAGTGTTGAGATTACTTCCGGAGGGAGTAGTGCTGCCCAATTGAGTGCTTGAGAGCTTGGAAATTTTACTGAGAGGGAATGTGAAAGAATCGCAATTATTCTCGGGTTGCGTTTGTGTTCAAATTGACGTGTACTTTTAAAGATAAAGCTGATTGAGTCACAGATGGATAGGTAGTTCACATGAGATACGATAGCGACTGGGTCCTCGACAAACTCTCTCGCCCCGGGCAGCTGCAAACTCAACGGGTCTCCTCACCGCTTTACACCGAAAATTTCAGAGCTGGCCCGGTAGGGGCCCCGTAGCTTCAGTGCTTCAGTGCTTCAGTGCTTCAGCGTGCTGCAGGACATGCAGGAGCCCAGACCGGTCCGGTGCAACCGCCGTAACCGGAACGTGGCAGGTTGCATGTCTCTGGGAATGGACCGTGCCCCCACCACCCACTGCCCCCCTCAGCGGCCCAGCCAGGAACGAAGCAAACGAGGGAAGATCATCCCCAGCCATCCACTCCGTGCAAGTCGGCCCTGCTGACCAAATCTCGTCTCATTGGTTTCAGCTAGTCTCCACCCCAGCATCTTCAACTGCACAGCCCGTCCTAGGATGAACCAAGTTACTTGACATCATCACCATTACGAATCCCGGCCGTTTTGGTTCTCCGGACACCATCAGATACTTGTGCACTTCCTCCCTGCATTCTTTCCTTCTGTACGCTTTTCTCTGTTTCACAATCGTCTTCGTTCTCGACCGGCGATGACTGTCTTCTCTTTATTCTAATCCGACTACCCACCTCTCTCCCCAATCACGAGTACGATACCCGTCTATTCCACCATGGCCGAAGACGAGGAGAGATCGCCACTGCTGGCGCCCAAGGGAAAGGGAAGAGCGGGAGATGACTCTTCGCTGTCCGAGTCAGCACCTCTGCTGTCCAGCTCGTCTGCGACTCCCCGATACGATGGCGAGCAAGACGACCCCGAGACCTCTCGTGCGCCCTCCCTCGCCTCGAACCCCCCAAAGGCTAAGGGTTCTTCTATTCGATGGGCATCTCTCATCTCAATATTGGTGCTGATACTGTTGGTCATCGGCATCATGGCTGGCTGCTTCTTTGTGCCCTCGGCTGTCCAGGAGTACGCCAAGCAGGCCGCGGTCGTTGAGCCGACAAACCTGGCCCTGGAATCCATTACGACCGACGGTGTGCGAGCCCGTGTACAAGCGAACTTCAGACTCGACGGCTCTCGGGTGCAAGACACAACATCTCGGAGGATCGGCAAAATTACAACATGGATTGTGAGGCAGTTGGGGACAGAAAAGACCAAGGTCGGTGTCTATTTGCCGGAGTTCGACGGCGCATTGCTTGGCACCGCTGTAGTGCCGCCACTCACCGTCAGCATCGTCGATGGCCAGGCCACTGCGATTGACTTCGTCGCTGAACTGTCGCCCGGCGACGCTGAAGCATATCGAAAGATTGCCAACGAATGGCTGGACGGGAAGCTCGACCAGCTAAAAGTGCTTGGAAAGGCCGAGATCCCACTCCGGTCAGGGATCTTCCCGCTGGGCACCCATCCAGTCAGCGAGGTTTTGGTTTTTGAAGGTCAATCACTCTACCGCTCCTTCGCCTCCCTGTACTTCGGAGAGAAAGCACTACTTTGAATATCATTACGCACTGTTTACGCATCATTCAAAGCTCAGAACTAATGCCTCACGTAGCGAACCAAATCCCAACGCTGCCGCAGTACAACATCTCGCGTCTCAACTTCCGAGACGTTCCAGACCGGGAAGGGCAGCGAACAGCAGTTGGCGCCGACGTGACCATCACGGCATATAACGAGTTCCCAGTCAGTCTCGATGTACCCGAACTTGGGTTTGAGGTTCTGGTCCCCAACTGTAATTCTTTCGACCCATATATCCTTCTCGCGGACGCCACCACCAAGCCTCTCGCTATCAAGCCGCGGAGCGATGTCACTGTCAACGTCTCTGGCATCATCCGAGAGCTGCCCAAATCCTTGACTCGAATCTGTCCCAACTCAAAGTCGTCGCCCCTGGACAAATTCCTGGAACAGTACATGCACGGCGAGGCTGCTACCGTTTACGTCCGGGGCCGGAAAATGCCCGACTCAGACACACCTGACTGGGTCGGCGATATCTTGTCTGAGATCACCGTGCCTGTGCCCTTCCCGGGACAGGGGTTTGACAATCTCATCAAGAGCTTTTCGCTCACCGACGTGAACTTTCAACTTCCCGACCCAATGGCGGACCCGGATGACCCGGATGGAGCTCCCAAGGTCTCTGGTACGGTTGAGGTACTCGCCAGCCTGCCGAAGGAGATGAACTTTGAAATCAATGTCACGGACTTGCGGGCCACTGCAGACGTCATGTATCAGCACAAGAAGCTTGGCGAGCTCAACTTGGACAAGTGGCAACCCGCGAACTCGACCAAGGTAGAAGGCACCGGGAAGCAGGATCCACTCCTGAAGATTATGTCTCGAGTTGTCGATGCCCCGCTCAACATCACCGACGGGGATGTGTTGACGGATGTGATGCAGAAACTCATCTTCGGCGGCAAGGAGGTCTTGTTGGACGTCAAGGCCAGTGTTGATATCCGCGTCAACACGGCTCTTGGGAACTTGGTTCTGAAGGATGTCCCTGCAGAGGGAAAAATCCCAGTAAAACGTCCGTACTAAGTCCGACACTGTCCGTATCATCGTGGGTTGATTTCTTTTGTCCCTGCTCACGAAGGGGGACTGCTGGGTCACAATGACTTACACTGGTGCAGCTCTGCCTGGCGACACCATGGGCAACATACATCCGCAAGTCGGAGATGTCAAGATTATCAGTACCTCTTCGTCGTCGATGACGATTGAGGCGTCGGTCAACATCACGAACCCCACGCCGTACACGGCTGTCGTTCCGTATGTCAATATCCACATTGTCAGGGATGGCTTCGTACTGGGGAGTGCGACCGCAGAAAACATGAAGGTTGCCAAAGGCGAGAACACCAACTTAATCGTCAAGGCCACATGGGATCCCGCGGTAGGGGGCGAAGCCAGTCGGAAGGTTGCCAGCGACATGATATCGGAGTATTTGTCGGGTCGCAACATCACCATAGATGTGAAGACTCATCGGGGAACTATTCCGGCTGCCCCCTTGATCGGCGAGGGCCTTTCCAAGCTGAACATCAGCATTGCCGCTCCCAAGCTGGATCTTCCCGGAGAGGGAGAAAAAAAGGGGCACTTCATCAGAGATGCGACTTTCCATTTGTTGTCTTCCACAGCGACGTTCACGCTGGTGTCCCCCCTGCGATATAACACCATCTATGTCGATTGGATTAACGCCACAGCGTTATACAACCATACAGAGTCAGTTGGGCGTATTGTCTACGACCTGCCTTTTGCGGCGCCTCCGGGAACGTCTACCACGCCTAAGCTGCCTGTGGACTGGTCCATGGGGTCCGTGGGCTATGACGCTGTGAGAAGGGCGCTTGGAGGGGCCCTGAAACTTGACGCAATCGCGAACGTCACAGTCAGGATTGGCAATTGGAAGGAAACGGTCTGGTATGAGGGCCAGGGAATCGGGGCCAGTATTCGCTTGTAGTTGGTTATTGGGTTCGGCGTTATTAGGTCATTATTGGGTTGGGCGGCTGTTGCAAGCGCCTTGCGCGCAAAGCGACGTGAAAACACATGGTTACGAACTGGTAATCCAAGTACAAATCATAGAATAGCCTCGTGGCTCTGTGAGTATGTGAATAGACACTACTTGTCCAGTACACTTGTTGATGACTATCCATACATGACAAGGGCATAGTACTCCATTGGTTATCCCCGACTCAGAAGGCGTCTATAGTCAAGGCAATTCCTCACACTCACAAACAAGCGCAGTTCGTCTCAAGGGAAATTTTAGTAGTCAACTGACGGCTCTCGAAGAACAGCGAGGGGAGCAGCTTTAGTCGGCATCTCATTCCATCGTGTTCGGCGTTGGTGAATGAGATTCCATGCCCCTTACGTTTGGCAGAAGTACTAATCAAAACGACCTGGTTTCTATCTCTGAGTAAGATCACAAGTTTCAATAGATATCGTTTGTCGTTCAGTCGCTCTAGTCTAGGACTCACTGTTATTACTCAGAAATTGCATCAATTCAGCCTAAACTATATGTGAAAATGAGTATTAGTCAACCACCCGGAGATGCCGCCCATCTCACTCATAGCGACCACGGTGCGCGTGGACAGTGTCAAAACGTCATTAACCGCCGAGTGCCTACTGTGGTTGAGATCCTGTTTGTGCTCGCAAGTTGTCATTCTTCTGAGATCATTCGCCCATCTCTCCGTTGCGCGTCTCAACTTCAGCGTCAATCACAATCTGCCCATCTCATCAGTTTGCCACGCCATAGTCACGGAGAGGGCCAAGCGACGACCTGTCCCTTGATCAGCCGCGCCAGTCCAGGTTCACCGACGGCCACCACCAAGTGACGCCAAACTCTCACCTGCGCTTCGCCGCCTGCCCGTGCCCATCTGACCACCGGCAGCTAGACTAGCAAACCGGAGCACGTACACTCACTCTATCGCCATATTACCAACCAGCACGCGCGCGCGAGCACTTTCGCCGTTCACCTGCGCGAAGAAAAGTAAAAGGAGGACAGGGAGAAGATCCAAAATAATGATGCCAAACCTCAAAGAGAGCTACTCGCCATACGCCCCGCGCCGCCGCCGATCCCCTCGCGTGGTCCTCACCTGGGTCGGGGTTTGGCTCACCGTGCTGACGCTTACTTGGTGGTTCACGTCGCGGCGGTCCGCCGCCATCTCGGCGGCGAACAGGGAGTTTGCGGACGCCGTGATCAAGGGCAAGGAGATCCCCCCCGAGGCTGGCGCTTGATGACTCTCTCTTCTTTTTTTTTTGTGGTCTCTGGCTGTGTCTTATTGTAACTTTCTTCCTTTTACCTCTCTTCCGAATCGAGTTCGTTCGGTTATAGTGGCGCCGTGCTGGTCTGAACACTGTCTTCAACCTATTTTCTTTTTTTCTTTTTTCGTTCGGCTTGTCTTGGGTTACTGAGACGCTTTGGGAAGCGGCCTAGGAGGAACCCACGGAAAGGTCCGCCGTGTGGAGATAGAAGACGCAATTGTACGAGATCGGGCGGGAATGCCAATGAAGCGTTTGGCGTTGCGGACATTGGGACCTGCCAACATCAAACATCACCTCGCGATGATAACGTTGAGGGGGATGAATATCCGCTGCCAATTCGCCCCTTGCTACGGCTCAGCCCAGCAAAGAAAGTCAGTTCGTGTTACGTTGGTGTCATAAAACCGTCTGCTCAAACAAGGAGGATCGATCTTGGGGTTGTGATGAAGGGGAATGAGGGGGGTAAAGGGGGGAGAGGGGAAGGGGGGCATTGGAATGCGAACCGGCCAGCGGAGCTACGGGGTTTCCTGGAGATTAAAGGTCGCCCGGGAGAGTATTTATTGGCATTCAAGGGAGACTCAGACCTAGAGCATGGAGCAACGCAAGGCACATCATGATACAGGAACAGGCGTCTTCTTCTCTCATTCGAAAGGAAACAAAAACACGGGCGTTTCGTAGACCTAAAGGCGGAAGGGAGAGCGTGTGCGTGCGTGTGTGCGTTTGTGTGTGTGAGGCATCGACAGATCGATCCTCAACAGCAGCATTTCTTTTTTACCCGTCTCTCCTCACGCTTCTTCTTTTCTTCTCGCTCGCTGTTCTTTTTTTGGTGAGAGAGACGGAAAGCGACAAGACTCGACCGAACCAGAAGAGAAGACCCCACGTGTAATATCCTCCTACTCTCAACCATCCCGCGCTATCTCATAGCTCCGCCTATACCCAGGCCGACGCCACATGGTAAAAAAGGGTCCTTTGTCCCCGATCAGCACTGTTTCCAGGATTAGCAGCGCTTGCCACGGGCACCTCAGCAGCGCCGTGCGGGTTGGATAGCTGAGCGAGGAGGCAAAGTGTTTCCCAAGAGCCGAAAAGCCTCCAGGCCTCGACGAGTAGGTGGGGGAGAGGACCAAACACGGCTAGGAGGAAGCCATTTCCCGTTTTCGACACTGAGCCGGTAGATCGGGAAGGAGCACAAGAGGGCCCAGAGCAAAGGTGTGATGCTGGTGAGCAAGCTCTACAGGTACATATCCACGGCTGCCTCTTGCCATCTTCAGGATCCGTACTTACTCGCCCATCTTATCTAGCGTGGACATCTCTTTCTCAGCCTGTAGACGCACGCCTGGCTTAGTCTTCACGAACAGGGCTCATCGTCGAGCTTCTCTACCTTGCATCAAGACCAAAACAGTGCACAACACACGATGAACAGCACCGGCACCGGCACCGGCACCGCAAGGTCGGGAACGATGGCCAACGCACACCCAGGCATTTTCACACAAGGGGCCCGCGGGTCGCCGGCAGCGGGTATGGACCACGAACTCCACGTGAACCTCGTACGGGACATCATCAGAACTCGGCGAGACCAGAGACGCGCGCGGCTGCAACAGCGGTGTCGGACGCACAGTAACGACACGACGCCGACACCAACGCCGCCGCCGCCAACGAGCCGCAGCGTCACGCCCCTGAAGCGTCAGCCGAGCCATGGTAGCAGCAACAAGCCCGACAGCCCGCTCTCCTTCGCCTCGTCCGAGTTCTCGTCCGAGTACTCGTCGGACTTTTCACCCTGCGTCTCGCCGCTGATGGAGGACCTCATGCTGGAGATCAAGGACGCGATCCAGAGCAGCGACCCGGGTCCCGAGCTCGGCGCATCGCCGGAACGGACACCGTCGGCATTCGACATGGACGACATATTCAAGTTGATCGAGGAAGCGCAGAGGGAATACGAGAGCCTGAGTGGTGAAAGTGAAGCACCTGCTGCGCAACGGAACGACGAACCGCATCGACAGCCTCGGTGGAGCTGGGAGAGTCTACTGGGCCATCCGTAACGACGAGATGGGAGCCACTCGGCTCTGATCCAATGATATACGGAACAGTGAGTGATGATTTCAACCGCCACTATGGGGGGACAGGGGG
>PUHP01001631.1:0-10081 GCA_006783085.1 Colletotrichum shisoi | reverse complement strand
TAAATCCGCTATAATGTATATAAGGCTAATAGAATTTCTAGCTAGATTACTTACCTCTTAAAGAAGTGCGTTATCTACTACAAGAAGGCTAATACTAGCTAGTAGGAGTCTTCTCCCTAGGGTAGACTCCCTAATAAGATCTAAGAGTATTAAAGTATGTATATTCTATATCTTTACTATATCTCTAGATACTAATAAGATGTTTTTAGGATACATACTTAATGTGTAATAGATATTATATAAATGCCCTAGAAGGGGCTTTAGGATGGTTTAGATATAGGGTAGATAGCACTTTAAGGAAGTATTAATAGCTATAATCTAAAGTCAACTATCCATTATTTTTATCTTAAAATTCTAGTATACTTTATAATAAAATTATATATAACCTAAAATACCTATATTAGCCTTAGCGTATAGGCATAGGGAATTCTTTAACCTATACCTAAAAAAAAAATACCTAAATACCTAAATACCTAAATACTTATACCTATAGGTTAGAAAAATACCTAACCTAAATCTATGGGTACCTATGGGTCCCCATGGGTCGGGTATTTTTATGTCTACGCAGAGGAGAGAATCTCTAGCAATATGTATTACGCCCTGACATCCCTTCCAACCAACCAGATCCACAAGAGGGACAGCCGGGAATCCAGACGTCCGGAAACTGGACGTCAATACTGTGAGATGGTTACAAGATGGCTCTCTAGTAAGCCGTTCTATAAACTGTGAGCACCCCAAACATAGACCAGCAATAAACTCTAACAGAACAGTGAGGGACGAACACAACATAACTATCTTTTTGTCATCAATATAATCGACTAGCATCACAGAGTAAGTGCCGAGTGGCTCAACTACTCCCTTGTCTGGACGTCTATAGCGTTTCATACAATCAATTTCCACCTCCTTGCAGAACCTCACATTGAGTCGGATACGCAATGTCTTTCCTGCCCTACAACAACCCCCCCCCCGCTGCTGCCCAGATGCACAGCCAGCTGGACAAGTATTTCTAGTGTTCAGTCGACCTCGGTAACGGTACCGACAAGTGTTCCGGGCCGGGCGGGTGGCATCCAGAGACAGCCGCCCTCGACGCCAACGACAGCGACAAGCAAGTCCAACTGGCCATCGAGAACGTTGACATTGTGCTCAAAGCAGCTGGCCTTCGCGGTTGGGACGACGTGTACGTCCTGCGGTCTTAGCACTGCGATATTCGCACATCATGGGAGCCAACCGCCGAGGCGTTGAAGAAGCGAATCCCGGGCCACCGTCCCGTGTGGACTGCTGTTGCCGTGCCCCACCTAGCATTCCCGGGGATGCTGATCGGGCTGGAGGTAGAGGCTAAGCGGCAACAACAATAGAGATTGTCACGTATGTCGTGCGACTGGACAGAGTCAAGTAGTCGCTACATGGAGGAAATAACCCCAAAGGCACATCAGTTACTCAGAAGGTGGCTTGAAAGGCTAATAGCATAAACAAATAGAATGTTTCTGTAAAAAAAGTCAGGATTCCTCGGACAGGAGTGTAAAGTGCCCTCCCAACTAGTCTGATGGTTCCAAACTGGCTGGGATCACCCACGTCTCACCAGTCTCGGTAGGGCTGTCAAGATTCAAAAAGCATCAAAGAACCATCGCGGAGGAGAACTCTTCTGATGCAAGAGGTTTCACAATCCCCCGAGCCCGGTGAGGGGGGCAGCCATCCAGACGTGATTAGCGACGGTTCTCTTACAAACAGAGGGCCGATAGTGCACTAGAATGTCATGTTTGACATTGGGCCAGCCGTTCGCCCAGGGAGTTGATGAGAGCTTTCGCTCTTGCAAGGCTTTTGAACCAGTTCAATACGTTCCCTTACCAAGAGCTGTCATGTCGGATCGTCGAAGCCGTACTCTTCTCCTCGGATAACGGACGACCTCCACCCTTGCAAGTCTTGTGTGCCCCTGTATTTGAACAGTTTCTAAGCGCGAGTCGATGTGTGTTTGTGTGTGTGTCTGTCTGACTCTGGCTGCCTGGCTTGGTGTGTGCGCAGTTTTGTAGGTTTTTAACAAAGACGCGCAAGAAACATCAACTGGGCCCAAGCACCACCCAAGAGTAGGAAATAAACCCTGGTACCTGGAAAGCATACCATAGCTACGGTGACAGCGAGAGATCTCTTGGAAGTCTTGGGGGGGTGACGGTCTTGGGTCTTGGTATGCCCGATTGCCGGCCAGATCCTTTAGTCTTGGGAAACGCCCACCTCTTGGCCCTCTCTTCCTGAGCATATTGGCCCGGCGATATTGCAGGTGATTTATCTTTGGAATTCTCCGAACGGATTGCTTGCCTCCCTGCTTGTTCGAAATTGCAACACGTTCCGCGGTCTTTGGTCTGTGGCAGGTTGCAGATCGTGTCTTCGGTCATCGATCATCGATCATCGATCCCCCCCCCCCTTTCGTGCACCAGCGTCAAACACGGGCTTCATCTATCTTTACCTCGCAGCAAGACATGGACGCGAAGAGACTCCGAGAAGAAGGAATGAAATCCCTTAACCGTCGGCATGGGCTACTCTGGAGCTTGCTGCCAAGCTCTCACATTGTTTCGGCGAGCCCTCGTCGAAGGCAGTCTTGGGACTCGTATCGTTTCACCGCTCAGACGCAGACACATACACACGTACATCCCACATCTGCCGTATGGTTCAGGCCTCCCCACCAGATACTACCGTTCCAATACACGCACAACTCTCGAGATACCTACCGCATGGCACCCCTGGCTTTCTATCGCGGCTTTTCTGCCCTCCCGGCCGGTCCCAGCGTCGAGCAGCGGGATCGCCCAGAACCCAACGTCAGAAACAGCCTATCAGCTCTTCTTCCTCAGACGCCGCAAGAGAGATTCTATTTTTGACGATAGACGCTTGGCCTTGGCACCGGCAACTCTCGACACGCATGACGGCGTCGCAGTCGTACTGTAACGATAGCCGCGGGCCCTGTCTGTCCCTGTATTCCCTCCCTCTCCCTCTCTGTCTCCGTCTCCGTACGCATGTCTTCTTCTTCTCCATCCTCCTCCACTTCGAAAACGCGTCGTTGTGTCTCTCCTTGAGCCTCCACTTTGGAGTATGTGAACCTCTTCTTGGCAGGTCGTGGGGATTTTCGCTCATTATCATGCCCTTCATCCCACTCTGCCTTGCCGCTCGTTGACGCGCGTGCTCTTTTCATTGTCGACTTCCCGTTGGTCCTGTATTTCCTCTTCTTCTTTGACCTCAGCTGTGCTGTTTGTTTCCGTTCGTCTTTCGTCTTTTGTCTTTCTTCGCTTCTTCGCTTCTTCGCCAGGAGGGACATAATCCACTTTCCCCGTCCAATACAACTTAATCACCCATCCCTCCAGCGGAGAGACATTAATTACCGGCTGCGCCGACACGATACCCAGTTCCTTTCCATCTTCTTCTCGTAGAGAGATCTTTCTGTTCCGCCGCCATGCAGATCACAAGCGCCCTCGTGACCCTGGGCTTCCTGGCCATGGGCATCAACGCCGCACCGGCACCCCTCAACATCAACCTCGGCGCCTACTCCCCGGCGCTGGTGGTCGGTGATGGTGCGCTCACGTTCGGGGGCGAGGGAGAGGCGGAGGTCGGCAAGGGCAAAGGAGGTGCCGGTGGCGAGGGCGCGGCTGCCGCTGCCGCCGTCGCCGCCGGCGTTCCCGGAGCTGCCCGGCGCGGCCTCGCCGCCGGCCGGGACGTCAACAAGGACAGCAACAAGAAGTTTGAGAAGCGCCAGAGCGGATTTGACCGCGGCCTGATATTCGCCGAGGCGGCGCTCACCAAGGGCCCTGATATCCAGCTCGGAACCGGCGAGGGCGGCGCCGGCGTCGGTATCATCGTTGATAACAACCCCACGGCCGCCGCCGCTCGGAAAGGCGGCGCCGAGGGAGGGGACGCATAGTTGGGAGATATTCTCCCTGCGCAGGTGGGGGGAGGCGAAGAAGTAGTCGTCGCATAACGCTTTTCCCCATTGTTCCCGATTCAAGCACAAGTAAGTTAAACACGTTTGTCCACCTTGTTCGGCAAGGGATTACGGAACAAGATACACTGACCATGACGATTTTAGACGCTGCCGTATTGATACTCTGTCAGAGAAGTCTGAAGTTCGCTCGTCTGGCCCCCAAGTTGACTGAACGCAAAAAGAAACCATGCTCTCGTTCCTGTGACGAACTTCCAGCGCGTACTCGCCGCGCAACGCACAGCTCCCGGCACCTTTGGCATGATACAATCTATATCTATTCTTTCGTTCGACTACTCTTTATTTGGGTAAATTTAAATGGTTTTCCGCACATCAGGCTGGGCGCAACTTTGGATGGGGGGGGGAGGATAAATCTGACGCTTTGGGTTCGCGGGTGCAAAAGGACTGATCGAGCACGATCAAGTACGTGACGACACCTGGAAATAAACAGCGATGTGGCCGGCATCGCGTCACCCGTTGAGGTAGCAATCAAACTTGATCGGTATTCTTCTTACCCAACACGCTGCTGTGCCTTTGTGAGCGGCGCTTCTCGGTCATATCGTGAGAACGGTGACATGGGCTCATCGAAACCGCAAGCATTCATGGACAGCCATCACGAAGCAGCTGACGCCATGCGTGTCTGTATATGAAGGTCTTGGTTGAAATCATGCGTGAGCACAGTCAGTATGCGTTCGCAACTGCGAAGGGGCGTCATCAACGAAGAGTCGAAGACGTCGTCGCCGTCGAACTAATACTCACGCGTCACTCACACACACACACACAGCCAGTCCAGTCCCGTCAGTCCTTCACCATCCACAACACGACGGGCCGGCCCCCGTATGGGTGTGTTTACTATGTCTGGGCTCTCTCCACTGCGCGGTACTTTGCTCTGCTGAGGGTTGCCCGAAAACCACAACGCATTGGTTCGGTTCGGCTCAGTGCTCACCAACTCTTCCTGCACCTCACCTCAACCCCGGCCAACCAACACCCATTGGTGGATCTGGGACCACCCCCTCTCCTCTCCCCTTCCCCCTTTGGCCTAAGCTCTTCGCGAATGTTGACTGGCAGCAATCATGTGGGCGTCTTGCAGGGCCATGGCACCATGTTGTCGTATCCTCACTGGCTCAGGGCCTCGATGGCTTGCAGGCGGGTTGCATGGTCTTCCGAGGTGTCAGGCGCGGCCTACGACATCCACGGGCCAAGTGAGAGGTGTCAAAACAAGGTTAGTCACCTTCTTGGTCCCTTGGCTGCCTTATCCGAATGTGTTCATGGGGCCCCCTTCTTGTCAGTTGCGAGGCCTGGCGTCGCTGCAGACCGCGCTCTTTGTCTTGCACGTACTACGTAGTAGTGTGCTGGAACGGGTGGCGTCGCCGTTCAGATGGGACCCCCCCCCCCATTGGGGACCGGCTGGCTGGCTCTCAGGAAAGTAGGTATGTGTTGTTATGTGTTGGATGTCCCTTGGCAGACGAAGATTGGAACTGGAAGATGGGCAACGCAGGTCATCATCCCGCGGGCCACACCCAGCCTGCTTGCTTCCTTGCACTTGTTGGATAAGAGTAAGACGTTTTGCCCATTCTGTGGCTGTCTGTCTCTGAGCGGCTTAACCATGCCATACGATCTTTGGCAGTTTCAAGCCTACTTTGTGCATTGCTCTGATAGCGAGCGATTCTGCGATCTGGTTGTTGTTGTTTTTTGAAATCGTCCCCCTCTCCCGGCCGACTGCTTACCAGCCAACCTCATGCGGTTCCGTCAGCAATGCACACCTCCCCGACTCCGATCTCGCTGCTACCCCTCGAGACCCCTCATTCAGTTGCTGCCCGACAGGAGGAAACCGTGGTCCATGTCATAACTCAGACGATCTATCGCCCAAGCACCACCTTTGTCACGTACGTGACCCTGGGGAGCGGGCCGCCAACTTCGAACTCGGACGGAGGAAACCCGGTGGCGGCGCCACCGCCGGCGGCAGCCTCTCCGACGGTAGCCCGGGATCCGCCGCCAGACCGGTCGAGCGGCTCGCTATCGAGCGTCCAGATCGGAGGCATCCTCGGAGGCATCGTCGCCTTTGTGGCCATCGCCCTCATCGCCTGGTTCTGCGTCTCGCAGAAACCCCGGCGAAGACCGCCTCCGGACGACATCTGGTCGTACTCCGACTATGATACGTCCACGGAGAGCAACAGTACGCCGCCTCGGCCGGCGCGTCCGAGAAGCCAAAGGGGAGGTCGACCTCGCGTGCCGCCGCACTTCCCGATGCCGGCGCCGCCGCCGCCAGTCATCAACGTGAACCGTTACAAAAGCTGGAATCCCACCTTTAACGGACCGCCCCGACGACAACAGCCGCCGCCGCCACATCGATACCGGACGAGAGCACCTTGAGCCCCGCCTCTGGTGGTGTTTGTTAGCCCGGCGTCCTATTTACCGGTTTTATGGGAGCGTATTGACTTTTGCGATAATGGGCTGGAGCTGTGTGGAGACTGGTTGATGGTCGGTCAGCAGTCAGGGCTAATAATGCATTGTGATGTCGGAGCACGTTGAGTGAGGGATATGCGAGCCCGGCGACGAAGTTCCGGATGTAAAGAAACACAACATGGCGTGAAACGTTGAGACTTTGTAGCTCTCATAAACTTGATACCCTAACTGGTTAGAGACGTGTTTTCCGGCTCTACTTTCATTATTTCAACAGCTCTACTATCATCATCTCAGCAGCTCGATGCGCTGGGCTTGTTATCTCGCTCCGTTCTCTCTTCCTGTACGAAGTTGCCTTGGTCTTTAACCGATTAGCCTACTTACTCGCAGGGTGCGTGTATCAATTCTATAAAATACAAAGAGATAGTATTCAAGTTCTTCCCTGATCCTACAAAGCAACCATTTGCAATATACAGTCGTTAACCTAACTTGTTAAGTCGAGTTAGTACATATTCGTCCGTATCTTAAACTACGAATGGAATGGAAATTCACCCAGATCTATCTGCCTCAGCACGGGGCAATCTGCTTGGTAACCGACCACCACCAGCAACGGAATAATGCTGGGGAAAAAAGAAGGGGAAAAAAAAAACAAGGAACCAAACGCCTTCTCCCCAAAACTCGCAACTTGTACACCGATGTTTTACCTAGTTTCCTTCTTCAGGTTGTTCCTGTTCATTTTCGTGCTGGTGATTGATGATGTTTCCATCATCATGCGTCACCATCGTGGTCTCGGATGCTGATACCAACTTGTTATACGAGATCGATCCATTGCCAACCACAATCTCAAGCCTCTTAGCAAGACCCCTCTCCTCCCCAAGTGTTGATTCCACCACCTGCAGCCTACGAGCCAGATGAGTAGGTCGCACCGCAGGCAGCCGTTCGGGCTCTTCGTCTGTGATACCGAAAGCGTAGTACTCCCGGTCGCGTACTTTTGCGTATCCAATGCGAAAGCGACTCAGCTGCAACTCTAGGCGGTGTTGCATGTACCGCCGCTTGCTCCTCTCTCCCTCCACCTCCACGTGTAATGGATCGGCGAGTGGCGACTCTGGTCGTGCATCGTCGGTGGCAGATGGATGCAAGAGGCTGCTCGTCGATGACCATGACACAATGTCCGCGATCGAAAGATAGTCTCGTGGGGTTCGTCGCAACACGGATGTGAGCAGCAACTCACACACGATCGATCCCGCGCACGCGGCGAGCCCGACGATGACGACGACGAAGAGCGGCATCGAGAAGCAGATGACACAGCTGCTGCTAGACTCTCCGGAGGATCCGGAGTACACAACAATACTGGTTCCGACCAAGGTGGGAAAAGAGCGCTGGATGAGCTCCCAGAGGACGACGCGTTCGAGCTTCCAGTGCTTGTTTCTGAAGGCGTCGTAGACCTTGACCGGCAGAAACGAGGATGTGTAGTTGAGAAGCAGCGTATGTTTTGCTGGGCCGCCCTTGGGACTTGCCATTTGAGCCAGAGGCTCCGTGTGTGCCACGAAGATGGACAGCGAGGCCCAAAAGTCGGACAGAACGCCCACCACGCTGGTCAGAACTACGCCGAGGATGAGGTTGGCATGGATGCGGGATAGCCCCGACGGTTTCCAGCAGTAGCTTCGATGTGGGGTGAGCTCCGGAGTAATGGAGGCGCCAAGGATGAATAGAATCATGAGGAGAAAAGCGAGAGAGAAGTGGACATAGACCGAGACGGGGTTTGCCACAGACCAGGCGGAGTTGTAACGTATCAAGGCGAGCTCTTCCATGGGGATCTTTGAGGTTTTCCGAGTATCTGTGGAATGGTTATGTCAGTTTATACCATTGTGACATCTTCTTGTTCGAGTAAACAATATACCGAATGGGCGCTGCCCATCTTCGGGACTTGGGAGCTGCGTAGTCGCCTCCTCCTTGCTTCCTTGGGTATCATCCCCAAGACTGGCCGAGCGATTGTCTGTACGTTCATCGGGTGGTTGTTATGCTACCAAAGCTGCTTTAGCTGATGCCTGCACGCTGGGGAAAAAAAGAAAGAAAGAAAAAAACTTGGGCACAAGAACGAAAGGAGTTAGAAGGCTTACCAGGTACATCGGTGCCGAAGCCATGCCAGAAGTCGCCGTTTTCTCTCTTCCAGTAGCGGAGATGCAGACGAATGTCCCCCATCTCTTGAATCATGGACTGCCTATCCGCAATCGATGAACCCTCGAAGTTGTCCAAGATGTTGCAGTGCCGGAAAAGGACCAGAATGTCTGCGATTGAAACCGGATCCCACCGCAGACCAGTCGGGCGTTTCCAGAGGTATGCTGCAATGGCGAGCAGATAGAGCTGCGCGATGCTGTAGAACACCAAAAGCGTGTAACACGCCCAGTCGTTGACGTGAAGATACGGATCATTCGGACCTGCACTCTCGTACAACAGAGCAGACTTGAGACCAATCACCGCGTAGCTTGGATAGTAGATGACATAGGCGAAGACGAGCAGCCAGCTTTTCGTCTCCCAAGCATCCCGTAGCCCCGGGGCCGGAAAGTAGCTTCTGAGTATCGTTTCCGCGGCCGTTGCGCCCTCCTCGCGGGCACAGAGAATGAAGGGTGTCATCCTGGACAGGTTCAGAAGAATCGCCTCGAGGTGGGCAACCGTGGCGGTTCCGAGGAGGATGAGGGACGCGATCAAAGCGTAGTAGGATGGCGTGCTGACGATGAAGGCGGGCTTCTGCTGGAATGTGACCAAACCGCCCATGATTCCGCAGTTGATGATGAAGAAACCGAAAAGGCCTTTTTTGGTAAGAACAAATGGTAGATGGTCCAGCCTATCCCATTCATCTCGAGCAAGCTCAGCAGTCAGGCTTGGACTGGGAGAATCTGCTTGAACTCGCAAATTAGCGATCCTGCCCGTTGGGTTTACTTCTCTTCTTCACATACCTTTGATGGCTTCCTTGTTCATTTCACGTCCTCCCTGCAAATTGACTGAGGTTTGGCTCCCGGCGCGCGTTGATCCAGGCAAGAAGCTCTCAGCCTGATTTTCTGTGGAAGCCATCTTGTTTGCTGAGTGCCGAGGACTTTAGCGTTCGTGATTTACGGGTTGGTCAGTTGGAGATGCCATGGTGACTGCTTCTCGCAGTCGGAGCACCGCCCTGAGGATACGGTTATATACGGATATGATACGGCGAGTAGGCTTAAAAAAACCCACGGGTACCCGAATGGGTGAATACCCATCTAACCCATGGGTTTGATATAGGTACCCATATGGGTTATAGGTTAGTATAGGTTATGGGTTTTTTGTGGATACGTAGGTTATAGGTTTATAGGTTAGACCTATATAGGTATTATTAACTTATAGGTTTAGGTATTTTAGGTACCTATTAAAGATACTGTATAAATGTAAGGAAATATGAAATTTACAACCTAAATACAAGTAGTTAATAAATATATAGGAAATTAAAAAGAAAGCCTAGTTCTATACTTTCTAACGCTTTAATAGCAATTTAGAAGTAAATACATCCTTATTATCCTCATTATCCTTAGAAACAGAGGATAACAGCTCTGTTTAGGACCTAGAAGGTTGGCTACAACTAAAGCTTAAGCCTATAGGAGAGCTTGAAAGTAGCTGTAAAGTCTGTTAAGACCTATCTAATTAAGGTAATTTAGTCTAAGGAAGAGTACCCTATAACTTAGAAACAGGATC
>PUHP01001626.1:0-10125 GCA_006783085.1 Colletotrichum shisoi | reverse complement strand
CCTTTAGTAGTAGGAGGAGTAGGGTATACCTTATCCTAAGCGCTTTTGCAATTATAGTATATCTAAAGGTTAGATTTATACTACTATTTAGCTACAGCTTATTTTTTGGCTACTAGGTCTCTAATTATTCGGATCCCTTCCTTAGTAAGGGATTCTAATAGTACGTCTTTAAGGTTAGGGTTAATAAGTAACTAAACGCCTAACCCTTAGTATTAGGATTTCAGCGCTTAGTATTAGGTCAGCTAGTTGCATCAACTAGTTAGTTTAACTATGTTAAAGAGAATAGTAAGTTAGTTTAACATATTAGCAAATAGGAGACTAGTTAAGATGTACTCTTTGTAGAAGGGTATTATCTAATAATTAAAATTAGATATACAATAGTAAGTAAAACTAGGCTTATAACTATTATAAGTTAAAGCATATAGTAAGGTATAGGAGAATATAGGAGAAAGATACTTAATTCTAGAAATAAGGAAGGGAACAAAATGCTGCTGGATATATACATATAGGCACGTAAAGGAGCACGTGACAGGACTGATTTAGGGAGCTTCTAATGTACGAGGATATTCCTATAACATCTTTCACTATCTATTGTCTGTTGTCTATAGCGTTTTCCCTCTAGAAACCTGCTAGCGTAAATAACTAATAACAAGCGCCTAAGAAAAGGAAAGAGTTATTGAATAGTGAAGGTGTTAGTATAAACTAGAAGTTATTAGCGGTTCGATTAAGTGTGGTAGTAGCCTTACTTTTGGTGTATTGGTTTAGAGATTCGCTCCGGGCCGTGTCGGCTAGCTATCCCCTACTTATTTAACCACTAGGATTAATTATAGGTATTTATTACCAGCTACTAATTACATAGGATATTAAATTATCTATTTAACCTGCGCTATTCCCTTGCTGGGCGGCGGTAAATCATTGTGAAGTCGGCAAGGTGATTTGACTTAGGAAAGTAGATGAAAGCTTGTAAGATGGAGAATGGTGTCTATGGGGATTAGGCCCTGTTGTTTTGTTGCGTCCTATTGTCCGTTTTGGTGTCTGTGATTGTCCTAGCCTTAGCTGTCTACTAGTGTCAGTTGCATGCAATCCAGCAAACAACAATAGCGCTCCTAGTACGAGTCCAAGGCGAAGGGAACGCGGCGGAACGAGGTGCAGGGGCAGGTTCATGTGGCGGGTGACAAGGCTCTCCAACTGATTGGGGAACGACCAGGGGCGAACCGGAGTATCACTTCAGGGGCTGGGCCAACACGAGAGATCGTCGTCATTGCTGCCACGACTACACATTTTGGTAGGGTCACAGTGGGAAGAGGAGCGGTAGACAAGGGTGGTGTGCACAGACAGACTCAGCAGGTGCAGGAAGACGACGAGGTACAGGCCTAGCATGCGTCTGCTGCAGGTGGTAGTGGTGCTTGCAGTGCTGGTGCTCTGCGTTGCAAACTGGGGGTTTGGCGTTGGCGGCGGCGGCGATAAGGGAAAGGAAGAAGGAAATCGGCTCGACATTGCGTAAAAGGCGTAGCACGGGTGGTGCAGTAGGACTTGGACATCGGTATGGAGAGGGTCGGCCATAGGACTTGACCGCCATGAGCTCCGGCGTGAAGACACAACTTCGTCGCCGGGCGAGGCTTGGAGGTGTCGTCAAAGACGAGGCAGACGGGCTGAGTGTGAGGGGACCGAACTCTAGGAGGTCGTCGTTGGAATTGGGCTTGTCGTCGGACTCGTACTCGCTTTTGTATTTGATGAGGAACTTTTTGTCGTTGTGGTCTTTGTGTCGCCAGCAGCGGTGATCGATTGCCTGTCATCAAATCCTGCATTGTCGTTCTGCTGTGCATTGGGATGTAAGACAGATGGAAAAGATGGGCGGTTGAAGCGCTGGTAGTGATGGTTGTTATTGCGAGGCATGTCGATAATGTAGTGTGTAGGAAGCGGGAGTGGATCTTGGTGGTGGTGGTGGTGGTGGTGGTAGAAGGGTGTGGGCCGGCCTTAGGCAAGCCTTGTTCTTTCTATGTGGGCAAGTAGCTAACACTTGCCAGCAGTACCCCACTCAGCCACATCCAAGTGCCCAATCCATTATCCGCAGACGCACCCAGACTCTTGGGGTTATGCTGACTCAGCTTATCAGTTGGGGCCCATGCCACCAAAAACGATACGCTTGCTTACGTAGCCAAATCGCGACCACATGTTTCCATTCAACCCCCCAAATGCCACTATTGCCTGCTCACATCTCCCCTTCCGAAGCCCGGCCATAGTTCCGTCACTTATGAGCCAAATCTAACTGCTGCACGTAGTACTTAAAAACTCAATACCATGTTGTTCTATAGTTGTTTGGTATTGTATCAATTGTTCCTATCGTTTTTGGCAGCAAGGCCAAGAGTGTGTAGAGTGGTGACAGTGGTTGTAGTGACAGTAGCGAGAAGGAGGTGGGTTTTTCTCGGCTGGTCGAAGTCTGTCTGTATGCGTCCAAAGTAAGATTCAATCATTCAAGTCATTTCATTCTGTAGGAGTGGAAAGAGACGGAGAAAGACTTACTCACCATGTGACGCAACGACACACGCAAGCCAGCGCCCTTTACTTGCACATGGGCTGCTCACAGGCCGAACCAATCGTATTCATTCTCATCTCGCAAGATTGGATCCCCTAACTGCAAGATCATAGCAGAAATTTAGGTCGCTAATGCTGTTCTGTGTATTGTCAGAAGGAGATCTAGTGCACAATGCCTGTTATGTAGCAAACAGACATTTAAATAATTGTATGTATGTATGTATGCTTTTTCTTCCTTTTCCCTCTTAGATGTGCATGAGAGAGAAAAAATAGTGAAACGAGCTCCCTAGAGGCAGAAAGGAGGCAATTAGGTAGAGCACCTTGCTAAGAAACTATGCGTATGTAACTACCTAATTCCACACACAGACACACCTAGCTGCACTCCTCTACTAAATCTACTAGCTCTAGAAACATATGCAGCATACATTACAGATAGCATCTCTAGAAACATGCTAGTATCTAGAGCTCTAGGCTGTAGGTCTTAAATCCCCCCCTTCCTCGTAAAAGACGAAAGACTTTCTCTCCTGCTGCATTGTTATCCCCGCAGCTTCTTCTAGCCATTGCAATGCTTTCTGTCTATCTGTCTGTCTCTCATCAATGTCGAGCCAGAGGCCCTGCGAGATAAACTTGTTGTTATAAAGGGCTGCACATAGGTATAAGGATCATGGATTGAGAAAATGGCTTGAGTTAAGTAAAATAGATAGGCCTTCCTGCCTCTAATCTACATGGCGCGCGGAGCAGCGGTCGCTTGGTGCAAAACGGGCCCGGTCCGGCGCCGGAGACGGATCATCTATTGTTCCAGTTCCGACGGTCGGATCGGCCGCGGTGACTAGCCGGCCCAGCTCGCGTGAGCGCTATTACAACAACAGTTGTACATTGAGCACAGTTTGGGCGTCCTATTAGGCGTTTGCCCTTGCCGCTTAGCATCAGTGAGACTCCCTAAGAGGACAGAAAACAAACAGCCCTATAACATCTCTCCCCGTCACACACCTCGCAAGTTGCTAACACAACATTCCATTATCCTTATCTTATCCCTGTGTGCTCCCCTTTCTGTATACACAGAAGGACACACGACAGCTGCACGCAGTATGCCTCCTCGAAATGCTTGCAGAACAAGGTCCTGTATTCCCTTAGCTCTTTACCGTATGCTGCCTCCAAGTAGCCTTTCTCTCTCAGATACCTGTCTCCCTGGACCATCCCGCAACAATTCGACATAATTAATCCTGAGCTCCACTGAAAGCTTACTTGCGCAGGTGATCTGCTTAGCGAAATCACTATGGGCAGAGATCTGTGGCATACAACGGGTACACAAGTGCTTTGAAGATGTGCGCAAGCGCATCCCAGTTGCATTTGAGAGAGATCCCTGTCGATGGCGCCAGACACTTCCCCAGCCAGCACTTTCAATCACCGCACTTACAAGAGGCAGTACGCCTCTGCGCTTGTTGACAAGCTTGTCGTTAGAACTAGTCTATCCGGCGTAGAGGAGATGTAGTTCTTTGAATGGCGCAGCACAAGCAGCCCGATGCTATCCAGGGCATGCAGTCCAGCAGCTCCGGTGCTGTCAACGGCGACGAGAGGCAGGTCGAAGCTAACAGTCTCAACGGCAGCGTATCAGAGACGGCATCAGCGAGAGCTTCAGAGACAAGGACAACTACGCGATAATGTTAACACCTATTAGTCATTTCACACCCTGCTAACCGACCCTAGACGCGTCTTGGGACTGTTAGAAGGCAGACAGAGTATGCAAAGAGGCGCTCCAACATGGCTTTCTCCACCTAACCCTAATGTATCGAACTTGTCCAAGGCTTGAGGGATTTTGTCTTACATTCCAGACCAGCTAAGGTTTGACAGTACCCTTTTAGTGTCGTTCTTAATCCCCCTTTTCCTGTTTTTCTCTTCTAGTTTAACAACTTCTCCTAAACGCTATTGCACGCCTGGTTCTTCAGCATGTTTCATATTTTAAAGCCAAAATGTCCTCCTCTATTCCTTAGTCCTATTGCTATCTTCCTATTCCTAGTTACAGATTCTGTTCCTTGTCCTAGGGGCAAGGAAGTTCTTATAAATGCTAGTTTTAAGAGGATAGAGACAAATGTATTATTATCCTTATTAATAGCAGCATTTTTAGGTAAGAGTATTCATCTTGTTAGATCTTCTAAACTTAGTAGTTGTTATGACGATAGAATAGAGAGGCCTAACAAGAATCCCTTGTGACGTTGATGGTGATGAAGCGGTTTGAAAGCTTCTGATCGTCTAGCAGTTAGTGCCTTGCCACCTTTAGTCTTAAAGGGGTTGAAAGTCCAGTTCTTGTAACATAAGTAGCTGTAAGCATTGCCGTCATAGAGAGCAGAGAAGGATAGCTACTTTAGCAGCTAGAAGAAGAGAGTAAAGAACATAGGGCATTGTTAACAAAATCGTGCTACTAAGTTGCAGCCCTTTTCTAGCTGTTACGTACAGAACCTCTAGCTACGCACCTTGAACAAACAACTGGCTACATAAAGCGGAGGGGGTATCAATGCTATGAATTGCAATACGCTAACAAATGCTTAAAAAGCAACACTCCTACCGACCAGGAGTAGGTCCTGTAGAAGCAACAGCAAGAACGCAGCACGCACACCTTGTTATACTACACGGAAAAAGCTGTTCTTGCTCTATGCCACCCCTGTTTCTATCCCCCTTTTCATCCTAGCCTGCCTAAACTTGGTAACTGTGTAATCGAGAACAACCAAGTAGGCACAGCACATGGCGTATTCATCGTGGAGATTCCGTCTTAGAGGCTCGGTTTCGACCTTGGGTTGGTGGGAGAGGGCTTCCCACATGGACAGCGCAATGACACCGTTTTCCCGTAGGGCCACCAGGCTTCCACGAAGCACCTGGCTATGCAGCGATGACGAGCTGGACACCTTGGCTAAGGGGTCCTTGTCTTGTCCGAGTGCATCGAGGAATTGTTGAAGCTTGTCTCTGACATCTCTTTCGTGTTCTCCTTCAGCAGCGGCTGCTGCGACCATGGCGGCGGTTTGCAAGGCGGATGCGAGACTTGTGACATGACCTTGGTGGAGGCTGGAAACCACAGCGGCGAGTCCTGCTCGTTGCAGGCTGTCGACATCGGCAGCTGCTGCACGTCTGATGTGCCCGGTCGATGCTGAGCCTGCCGATCCATCTCGGAGAAGATCGTGGTAGGTCCTCCGCCGCCGAGCAAAGTCCGGAACCTGACGAGCGCGGAGTTCCCGGTCGTCAGGGACGGCCAGACCGATCGCCCGCAACTCTGGCGGCTTGAGCGAAAGGTTCTGAGACGTGAAAAGGCACTGCGAAAAGTAGATGCGTTCGGTGTCGCTGTCGACCAGGTCGTCCAACTCCTCACCGCCGTCGACAAGTCGTCTAGCAAAACATAGTGCGAAGACGCCGCAGTCGGAGTCGTTGCGCTGCTAGGGGCACTGTCGAAATGTTTTGTTACGTTAGTGACAAGGCCCTATCGAGATATTGAAGTATTGGCCAGACCAAAAGATGGCTTGGACGCCTGCCTACCTCAACTTGCCGCAGCTCAATGGCCATGTTGTCTTGGGCGCAGGCCCATCGCAAGAAGGCCTTGGCTCGTTCTGCACCGGGACGCTTGGTGTGTGCCGGACGCAACGAGTCACATTCTTCGAGCACGCCCGACGCGCGCAGCCAACGAAACAAGATCCAATGGCCGGGCTCGTTGAGAAAGATCACCACCTCGTCCTTGCAGACGACCTGGCCGAGGCGTAACTGCAGTCTGGCGCTTTTGGCTGCACACAAGACAAGACTGTCTATTACCCCGACCCTAGTGGATGTGAAGCGCTGGGAGATAGTGTGTATCACTAAGTCGTTTACCCAGCGCTTGGGTAGAAGCGTGGCGAGGCTAGCCATGACAGGCTCAAGCGCTGTTCGCTGCACGTTCTTGTTTGTCGTCTTTGCTTCAGGCGATGGTGAGGATAGCATTATCCTCTTGTGCTGAGCCTGAGCTGGTGTTTCCGAGTCTGAGTGGTAGCCTGACTTTGGCAGTAGTCCCAGTCCCGAGGTTGAGAGGGATCTTTTCCGGAATCTCCTTAGCACAACGCCATCGCTCAGCAGCTTCATAGGCGAGGAATCCCGAGTTGTACCAAACTCCCCTAGGCCGGGGTTGAGGTCGGGCTGCAGCTTGAAAGACGAAGCGCTGTCGACGGGGGAGGCCGTCGGAGGTTGGCTACGCCTGCCTTGCTCGGGGGTGTTGGCGGCGGAGGTGTTGGCGGCTGCTAGTTGTGAGCTAGATTCTTCCAGGATGGTGGATAGGTCGTTGTGGAGGTTGTCGGGAGTTTTTGCCAGTTCCAGAAGGGAGTCCTCGTCGTCGGTGCTTAGCTCGTCCCGTTCCCCGTCCATGCCATCATCGTCGTTCTGGCTCTCGTCCGAGTACGCGCCAGTGGCGGCGTCAAAGTCTCCATGGACAAAGGCAGCATCTCTTCCAGGACTGTGTAGTTGTGTGCTGATGCTGCGTTGGTGTTTCCTCACCACCCTGTCCTTGTCGCCGTCTGAGCCGCCAAAACCGACCTCTTCTTGTCCAAAGGGAGCAGCAGCGAGAAGCTCAGCGGTTCTACCCAGCTCCGGCTCCGACTCTGGCTCCGGCTCCGGTTCGGGTTTGGGTTCGAGTTCGAGTTCGGGTTCGAGTTGATTTGTGCGCTTGGGCACAACAGATAGGGACTCGGCGGCTCTAGGCTGTTGTCGGTTCCAGATGTCGGGGTTGACTGGCGTGGATAGATGAGGTGTCAGTCAGTAGTTCATGGAACAGCAGGTGTGTAACGACAAGGTAAGGAAGGCAAAACGAACAACTCTGGATTGCGAGACGCATTCTAGCCAGGTCCTTCTAGGTGCCTTTTCGCCTAGGCCCATCTGTTGGTGTTTCTAGGAAGCGACTGTGGAGATTGAAGACAGAGACGCTAGGGTGCGACTGTTGAAGGCTGTTAAGGGCGTCGAGGCAAGGCCGAGAGGATGTGATGGTGGTGCCGAAGCAGAATATAAACACGCTGAGTGTGGTCTCCAAACGAGCGCAGACGTTCTTGCAGCGACGTGCGATTTCCGGATGTAGTCCATTAATTTCCTCGGCGTAGGAGGTGTTGGTCACAAGCTCGAGAGTCTTGCTGTGGACATTTTGGAGCGCCTACGGAACGAAATGTTGCCCGATTAAAGCGGGATCGCGGAGGAAATCCAGGCGTAGCTGCGTCCATAGGACCAAGATCTCTTCGCGCTGATGCAGCTCCTCGCCAAGGAGGTTGAGGCGAGTGAGAAGCGTTTGGACAGTCATGTGGGTGTGACGGACATGTCGATTGACTTTTGGGGGGGGGGGTTGACTCGATGGGAGGGTTCGACTCGATTGATGGATTGACTCGGAGGGGAGGATTGGCTCGATGGCGGGGTTTACTCGATGGGGAGGACTGACTCGATGGCGGGGGTTTGACGCGACCAACAGACGAACAATGCGACGCAACGTGACGAAGCCCAGCGCGGTGTCACGTGGGTGGAGTCGCGGGGTCAGGCAGTACCTTAAGCCTAGGTGGTGTTGGAAGATGGATGGGGCTGGGTACTTGCCTTTTTTGCTGATAAGTCAGGTTGTTAGCAGTTGAAGGGTCAGGCAGGCGTCAGTGGTAGAAAGTTCGGCATATAAAATGCCCGGCTTTGGGCATTCTTTGCCCAGGTCACCTGATGAAATCGGGTGAGGAGCGCATGGACCGTTGTTAGCAGCGCAGGATTCCAGTCCGTGCGTCAGCGTGCGCAAGCCATACAACACGCACTCGACAGCTAGCCACCTTTGCTGTGTCTAGCCCCTAGGGCCCTCAACGGCGATGCATTTAATACTAGGTACGTCTTCCTTTTCACTGTTAGACTCTTCAGATTGGCGTCTTACTAATTTACGTCAATTCGGACATGCAAGATAGAGTGACATTATTCTCCTAGAGGCTGATCTCATCTGTGCATCGTGAAATAGGTTATAGCTGGCAACGCACGTCAGCTGCATCTCAGCAACCGGCGCCGGTCACCACAACTAGGTCATTAGGCATGTTCAAGTCTACCAAGTCCGCCCTTGTCACGCTAACCACTACCACCAGCTTCAATCAACCACAACAGGCTCGCCCCCGGCAGTCCTTTCCCTGCTTTTCTCCTTCCTGTAGCCCTGAGCCGAGCTCGACTCCGCCGCCGTTCAACTAGAGCGGCCGGCCCTCCACAACAAAAGGCGCCAGGGTCCTCGGCAGTTCTCTCCGTGACAGCCTTGCCATTCCCTTTATCCTCCATAGTACCTTCCTCCACGACATATCTTCGCCTTTTCCCCTGTAGGCGAGCCCTGAACGGCACGGCTGGGAGCCGTCAAACGGCCAAAGTTCGTCAGGCCTTCCCAGACCCCTGCAAACAGCACTCCTGCCATCTTTGAGGCTTAGCAAGGCGTAAAATATTTCACTATTCATTATCCCTAGCGTGTGGTAAGCGAGCGCTCTCATTTTGACCCTTGCTTGCTCTTGTTCGGACGGCGACGCCTACAAGAGACATGTACCAGTGATGGACGGCGCCAGGATTCTACCTCAGCAGGTACACAGGCCGACGCTTCATCCTAATCTAGACGCAGCTGACTCTTACAGGCCCTTTTGGGAAGCGCGAGCAGATCCGGCGCGATATTCTGTACCCTTGAGCCCCTCGCCTCCCGAGGCAATCGACGCAAAACGAGTGATGCCGCGGATTATCTTGTACAGGTAGGCGCGCTTCGCTAAAGGTTTGCACGACTGCAGGCTTCCCCGGTCACATGGCTGAGGCATGCAGTACATCTCATGCGGAAACAAACGACAGGCGCGCCAACAGACTCTCGGAGCTCGCTTCATGTCCTGGACTCGGCGATGACAATCTCCCGGCCTAGTATGAGACGGCGGCCCCCTCCCTCCTGGCGGGAAGATGATGCCTAAGCCAATCTCCATCAGCAGGCTGGCAGTCGCACGCAGCGGCACTGGAACCAGCACTTTGGATGGCGACCTATTATAATATACACCGCAATCGACGCCATTTGCCTAGAGGGGGGGATAATAGCGCCGATTCATAAATCTCCTGCACGTCACAGTCCCTATTTGTTGTTGTTGTTGTTGTATTTAACGCCATGGCGGCAAGGGTGGAACCCTTGTCGCAGACCTCCCGAAGGGTATGTGGCGTGGAGAGCCGTGGGCTAGGACTATGTACTTTATACATTGCCCTTCCTTTCGTCCTCTAAATCCTACCTAATAGCTACTATGCGTTCTATCTATCCCTAGTTCCTACTAGTTCCCTAGTTTTATTACTTCCTATCTATTTCCCTTTAGGGCTTAAGTTAGCTATCTAGGTCCTATACTAGAGCCTGTTCCCTAGTAGCGTAGATAGATCTTCTAGAAGAAGTGTATTACGCGTAGGAAGGCTTTAAAGCCTTTTAGGTTAGTTATTAATCCCTTAAAGTATTATTCTAGAGATCCTATCCCATCAACCGCGGCAAGGCTACATTCTCCACACAGTGTGCGGGGTTGTAACCAATGAGAGACTAGCATAGCGCTTTAGATGTAGAGTACAGATACTTCTGTTAGATTATAGGGC
>PUHP01001622.1:0-10148 GCA_006783085.1 Colletotrichum shisoi | reverse complement strand
TAAAGCTACTAGATCTCTAGCTTTATCTAACTATACCTTATAATAGGGTATCTCTTTACCTACCTAGTTACTTTATATTAACGTTACTACTATCTTATAGTTTAGATAGAGTACTTTATCTAAGTAGCTACCTTATTATTTATCTTCTCTATTAACATTAATATCTATACTATCTTCCTTTACTTATCCTTATATAGCGTTAGTACTATTATTAGTATTATATTTAATTAATAGTCTAATATTTAATTAATAGCCTAATATTTAGTCTAATTAGCTAGTAGTAGTAATAAATATAATAGACATAATAAGGATAAAGGTATTATAGGCTTTGTAGGCTTTGTAGGCTTTATATACTAATTGTAATCTTAAATAGCTTTCTAGTACTTATATACGCCTCCTCTAAGGTCTACATTATGTTTTAAGATAGCGTTAAGTTATAAATAGTAATAATAAGGTAAGTTAATAATTAGTAGTAAATAGTAGTTTATATAGGGTCTAAATAGCTTTAATTCAAGTAGCAAGCTAGTAATAGTAATAGCAACGTTAAGGTATTTGAATGCTAACAGGTCTACGATTTGTGATTCTGCTAGCGAAAAAGTGGTCAATTCGGACTGGCATGTATTTCCTATTTACGCACGGACGCGTTATTTAATTTCGAACGCTCCCAACGCAACGCAGTGTACTTACACGGACTTCGGTGCGGGGTGTTGGATAGGAGAAGAACAGCTGCATGGCCTTTCGCAAAGTCGCCTTCCCCAACGGCAGAACCCCAAATGCTGTTTACAAGGAAGGGCCTTGAAGACCTTGACCGTGGCTCCCGCTTGCCGTCGTGGTCCGGGGCTGATTGGCGGCGCGTGCGTCATGTTGCGCGCGAGGTCACAAGCGAAAGAGATACCAACTTTGTGTCTCGCGCATGTCCGCAGTGTTGACCTTGTACTGGTAAAGGGCGAGACCCTACAGAGCTAGCTCGGACGCTCCCATGCACGATATATCTGGGACGAAGATGACTAGGAACCAGTGGAATGCTGGTCTACAGGTAGAGAGAGGGAAAGAGAGAGAGACAGTGTGAGAGAGGGGGAAACAGAAGTGCTGCGATGATACCTGTTGGATGTTGCGCTATGGCACCACTGACCACAGGTTTGGGCTTGGCCGGGTGTTAATCGAGGGGCAAAACACAACTAAGGTTGAAGGATCGGCGATGGACGAATGGGTGCCGCTTGTTGCAGGCGCACCTGGGTCAGATGGCTTCCCCATGATTGGAGACTGAGGGAAAGCTTACCAGAGGAAATCTGCAGTGCGGCCGGCACTGTCGGGACCATCGTGAGAGGTGTTCTCCCAGCGATATGGTCCTCAGTACTGAGCGATTTGGAGTGCTCGACTTACGTAGCATATCCAACCACGAAAACAGCATCTTTTTGGCCGAGAAGAAACTCGGGCAGAAACAGTCGATATTTGGCCATGTACCATGCGTGGTATGCTACGTACAGGAATCGACCTCGGCGGCCGGGGTGCATGGCCACAGGACGCAGCCGTATCACATCAACCTCTTCTTTGCAGGCGTTGCATGTCACGAGCGGGGCAAGGGGCGCTGTGAAGCTGGGGAGTCGAGGTCATCGGAAGAATCCCATGCAAGTGTGCCACCAACATCCTGCAGAGACGCAGACGAACAAGCGTCGAATGGAGACGAAGTCGCAGCCCACTATGTTCGGGAAGCTTCCTGATCGCCGAGGCCGATCTTGATTGAAAAGGGAGCAAAGAGTACATCTCCAGTCCGCTTCATCCGTTGACCGAGTTGTAGTCGGAATTTTTGCCAACCGGAACGGAAGATGGAGCAGGCATGGAAGCATCCTAAAAAAGCAGCTGTTTTGTAGTGTCGCGCGCCAGTTCAGGTGGCTGTAGCTTAAATCGAGGTACCTGGCGGTAACTCACAAGTCGAGTGCCTAGTCAGTGTCGGTAGACAGAGAGAGAGAGAGTCTTGAAGTGAAAACAAGATGCCCTGTCAACAGCGGAGGTAACCCAAAGCAGGTGGCACAGACGGGACAACTAGCGTCCACACATGTGTCCTGGGGGAAGGAGCCATGGAGGCTTCTGGTTTTTCTGTCTGTGACCGTCTTGGTGGCTCATTCCCTTTCAACTGTCCGTCTTTTCTGTCCTGGCTATCTTCCCCCGCTCTTCCTCTCCTGGATCTGGAATCCAATGTGTCGAGCTCCCCAGTTCCCGCCATGAGAACAAAGGCGAAGGGAGGGGGTTAGAAAACAATACAAGACGATTGGATCTCAGCACACATACGGCCCCACTATCCGTGACCCCTGCCCCTGCGCGGCCCGGCCTGGCCTGACTACCTGGCTCTGACTGGCAGTCGCATAGGTCATCAAGTGGACCTGCACCTGGAGAAAGTGTGGGGAATTGCAGAGATATCAGCCAGTACGTACCTGCGAGTGATTGATTTTGGCTAGCTCAGACCCGCTGCTCGAGATGGGAATCTTCTTGACACTGTGTGGCAGGGCGGCAGGGCGGCAGGTACCTCCTTCCTGCTGGCTCCTTCTCGACCTGGCATGGTGCTGCTCTGAAGGTCAGAATCTCTTTCTCGACAGCATCTTGTAGGAATTTAATTTATTTGTCGAATTTCGCAAAGAAAGGAAAAGAAAACCGAAACTTTCTCCTTCTCCCAACCTGACGTTGACAAGATTCCCGTTTGGACAGCAACCTGGAGCGCCCCATGCCAGCTCTTTCATGTCTTCAGGGTGGCCTTGGAAAAACAATCTTTCTCACCACCACCAACCCTCAAGTCAACTTTCTCTCTCGCTACAGCTTCTGGATGGCTTTTCTCGTCTTTTTCTTTTCTGCCTCAATATCTGGGCCACTTGACTGGCTGTCCCCCGACGATGTTTCCTTGGGTCCGTCTGTTTCGCTCCCTGCTTCACACCCTTTTGCAAACATTACAACAATTTAGCATCATTCGGCAAAAGGGGGGATCATCTGGCTGGACAAAACTAAGGTGCCCTGACTTTACCTAACCTGCCTTTCAAACGTTCTGATATGTCTTGCAGGTGATTGGATACCTTCCCTCTCATAACTGCTTTACCACCACCACCACCACCACCACCACCACACGCTCCTCGATACTAGTTAGGCATGGCAGAAAGGATGGGCCAAAGAACAGAACCTTGCTCAATTCAGTTCAGCAAGTGCTGATGTCACTTTGGTACAAGGAGAACAAGCAAATCTAATTCTCTATAACAGGACCCTTGTCCTCCTCTTCCTCTTCTTTTTCCTTCTTCATTGTCCTGGCTTCATCGCATTAACACCTACCTAGTGGCTGGCTGTTCAGTCTTTCTAGCATGCCATTCCTCCAAGAAAACAACTGCTTTGTCAGTTATTCAGTGCCCTTACAAGGACCTACTCTTGGAAGGTGGATCGATGGCTAGAGAGGTTTGCTTCAATTGGGCTTGGCGCCAGTTAGTATCCCTCTCGACAGACAAAAGAACTCGCCAGTTGCAACATTGTTGTTGGCCCAAGGTGTCAATACCTGCTGAGAAGATAACTAAACCACGAACAACAACCTCATACCCCCCTGTTTGATGAAGGCAAGAAAAAAAACTTGAAATACAGGTATCCCCGTCTAGCTTTGAGGCAAAGTGCCATACCATCCAAGCCTCCTCTCATCAAATAGCTCTACTTCCTCTTCCCTTTTTGTCCTCATAATACGATACGATGATTCAATGGGACCTATCCACTTGTCCCCCCTCTCCACCGATGATACCTGACTTGATCCACCAGCCCGCACGCACACTCCCGTCCCTGACAATCCACCAATCCTTACAGACACAAGCTTGCCTTGCCTCCCGTGCTACCTTGGCCCCTTTAGGTCAACACCACCCTACGGTATATGAGCGTAAGGCACAGGTGCCTCAAGGCTAATAATACCTACAAGGGCATGGTCCGTTCTATAACTTGCATACCCCAGGCATGGGGTTGAGGTTGGGGTTAGCATTGGCTCTGCTTGTACAGTGTACAGTGTGCATGCTCCCTTGGCTTGAAGCACATAGACAGACAGTTGCACTGAACTAACCATACCAACCAAACCAAATTCAGAACGGGATATGCATGACTGGACTGGGACCCGGAGCCGGAGCTGGAGCTGGGAGCTGGAGCTGCAACTTAGGGACGGACACTCACTGCTGCACACTGCACACTACACATTGCATATTGCACATTGCACATTACTCTACTCCTGTTGCTACCATGCTCTACTTTGTCTTCCGTTCTCTTGTAATTATTATGGCCTGATCTAGCCTTACTGCGCCTGGCCCTATTCACCTCCTCTCTCTGTCTCTATCCCTAATACTTAACTTGGGTTTCCTTGTGGTGCGGAGGGAACCACCTCTGACATCGCCCTGTCGCTTCTTCACCCTCATCCTCTTCTTCCAAGCTCCAGTCCAATTAGACCAATTGTACCAGCTCCCTCCCCTCACCGTACATGCACCTTGCATCCATTCCCCGTCCCCCTCACTGCAGTTTGTGTTGTCGAGAAGATTGCCACCTCTCACCTACCACCTCCATAGCCCTATTCCCCCTACCTCTTATCCTCTCAAGACTCACTAGATACCTCACGGATACCCTGGACCCTTCCGCTACCTATAGTTACGCACCAGCACCAGCCACTTGGACAAGCTCTGGTCTCGTGTCGCAACGTCTTTCCCCTTCCCCGCTTCCGCCAATGTATTACATACAACTGTGACCTCTTTCCATTGCTTTCTCAAACCTCTCCAACACTCAGGATTGAGGGGCACCGCCCAAGACAATTTCATCTCCCCCCCTCCCTCAAGCATCCGCGCCGGCATATCCGCTTCCACAATTCTCAACCCGCATTCCACTTTGCGATCGTTCTCTCATCCACTACGCGACCACAATGGGATGCGCCTAACTTCTCTGTCGCACTATCATCTCCATCCCTTCCGCTAACGACATCGGACCTCGATTCTAGACAGCCGCATACAATACACACGTACAGCACACGCATAACCACGATTTGGCCGCGACGACCACGGCCCCAGCTTTGCTGCGCGACCCCTCGTCATCCAAATCGTTGAATATTTTTCTTTGGGCAACTCTCGGTCTGGGTTAGACGGACTGGTTTAGACGACTTTTCGCGTTTTTCTCGGCTCCCGTTCTACGCGCGCCATAATCATCTTTGCTTCCAGGCTCTCATACTCATCATCACGCGCGCTCTCTCCCTCTCCCTCCCTCTCTCTAACTCGCTCACCCACTCACCCGCTTTCTCTCACTCCATCCACGCCGCCTTAATCTCATCACTCTCTGCCGGAACACCCTCTTTCCCTGTTCCGCCTGCGCTTGCGACTCCGCCAGATCAGCGCTTCCCCATCTGGTCTCGACCCGACTTGCCGCGCCACGCATCCGTCGCCTCATCGTTCGTCACCTACGAGCCTCAACTTCAACCCCACGCGCGCCTTCTCACGTCAATTCCACCTCGGCTCCGATCAAACAACTCTTCAGCATTTAGAGAGATCGCGCGTTTCGACACCCTGGCGATAGATCTACCCAGCTTCCAGCAGTTCGGTACGTACCTGATTTCACTTGTCTGCAGTTACCTGTACGAAACACGTATTCGTAGTCGCAAAGCTGCTGTTGCTGCTGCTGTCAGGCGGGAAATCCTCCAAAGCCAAAGCTCCACAGCTGTTCGTTGGTCCATTGCTGGGCACATCATCTTTCTGAATGGATGCCCTACGCGTGTCGCCTGTTCCTCCCACCTCCTCAGCTTTCTCGAGAGGAGCTTCTCTAGACAGTCCACTGGGTCAACGCTGTCTTGTACTGGGGGGACGGGTTTGTCTTTTGTTTGGTTTTCTTCTGCATCTTCTTCCTCAACCCAGTTTCCTTCCCCCCCCCCCCCTTGATGAGCGCCAGTCTTTGACCGCCTCTGGCTCGTGGCTCGGACCTTGTGGCGCCTTCCAGTTACCCTTCGCCAGTGGCAGACAGCTTTGACCTACAGCCTAAGCCGCTGCTCGCCGTGACACCCAAGGCTGGTTGCGGCGAAACTTGTCTCTTTCATCTTGTCTCACGGCGCTTGCCTTTAACGTTTGATGACATAGCTGCTAACCCAGCGACTAGTCTCATTCGGTTTTTGTCGCCTGGAACAAACCACCTGACCGATTTTCATCAGTTCATCAGCCTAAAACTCACCCTCGCCCGTTTGAACGCATTGCATCTCGCAACATTTCGAGGGCTACCCCAGCAGCTCGCGCCTGGCAACCCTTGACCAAGTCGCGGTTTAAAGCTGACCCATATCGAACCTCCACTTGAACCCAGTAATAGGACAATGAGTTCTGGTACAGGAAGTGCCGGCACTGCCAAACCTGGCCCGCCTTCCAAACAAGGCCAGGGCGCTTTCTCCGGCGTCAGTAACCACGCCATCCTCCTCGACAAGCTCAACCGGCGATCGACGCCCGATTCTGAGGCTCTTGCGAGCTCAGACGACGAGGCCGATTCTCATCGCCAGGAGGCCTCACAACAGGCCAACCAGCCGCAGAAACCTGTCAGACGCGCCTCTTGGCTCAATGATACTACCCAGCCACTACCTCGACCCCGCAAAGGCTCGTTTGCGAGCAGCTCCATGTCTCCCACTGCGTCTCACCCAAGCACCCCCTCCGCCGAAGGAGCCGCCCCTTGGGGAACTCACACCCAATCGTCTGGCGTCATGGGCCGTGCTCCCGTGTCCGGAGGTTCCTTCACTTGGGGAACAGGTATCTGGAACAACGAGAGGAAGGACCCCCCCTCTCGCCTCAGTGAAGTTCTGCCTTCGCCCACGTCCACGATGCCGCCCGGCTCGGCTGGTGGCTCGTTTTTTGGTACTGACGGCAACTATGGCCAGACGTCTCCTGCGCCCAGAGACTCTGGCCCTAATGCCCAAATCCCCTTTGCTATTCCTCTCCACCCGACCCCCAAGACCTACCGTTCTCAGTCATACTCCGTCGGCCAGTTAGAGCCTGACGCGCCCCCGGCTACAATGAGCAGCTCTACACTCCTGGGTCGTGGCCGTGCTCATGGACACTCTGGTCTGCAGCACCGTCCTTCTCGACCCAGCATGCTTAGTGAGATGTCGAACGATACAGGACTGCTCGGCAAAGTCAAGGAGGTGGACGACGATGACGATGAGAGTGCGACAGAGTCCATGCAGGGGTCCATGCATCAATCCGCCGAGGCAAAGACGATTGAGTTGCTTGCTCGAGAAAACGCCATGCTTCGTCAACAGCAGCAGCAGCAGCAGCAGCAACAACAACAGCAGCAGCAGCAGCAGTATCAGAACAGACTTCGCCCGAGAGCCTCGACTGGTGTGGCCTACGGACTGGGCAATGGTTACGCCCTGCGCGAAGCTGTTCCCGAGGAGTCCGACTTTGCTATTGACGAGCTCGATGAGGTCAACGACGGAAACGAGATGGCGAAGAGAGCCTTAGGCCGGAGAATGAGTGAGTATGGAGCGTCTGGATTTCGCTCGCCCTACGAGAACCGGAAGCTGGAGAATGTCAAGAAGGCGTTCTGGCACAGTTCTCTTGGCTTTGGCGGCCCCGAGGGACAGCAGAGTCGAAGACACTCGTTTGCCGACATTCCAACTCGTCAGGGCTCTATCAGTTCCATCAATGAGTCTTTCAACGCGCTCGACAACCCCGTCACGGAGCAGCAGCACCCCCAGGAATTCTCCATGGGTTACTCCGAGAACCAGAACACCTATCCGTTAGGCAACACCGGTAAGGGAAATCGAAAGCGGAGATGCCCAACGAAGGAGGCTAACCAGGACAAAACAGCTGCTTACTTCACTCCCGGTGGAGGCCTCGCAGCTCCCCCCCAGAGCATGCAATTCAACAACCCGTTCCCATCGGCGTACACGGTGCACCCCCCGTACGGAAACCGTGCGCCCTCGCCCCATCGCAACGTCTACGCCATGTCGCAGCCGCGTCACAACCAGCTGTTGCACATCGTCTTGTTCAAGTGCGCTAGAGCCGATGTCTTTTACGTCCAGGAAGGCACCGGCCTCACTGTCAAGCCAGGTGACCTCGTTATTGTCGAGGCCGATCGGGGAACTGACCTCGGAACCGTTGCGAGAGACAACGTTGACTGGCAGACTGCCAAGGAGCTCAAGGAGCACTACGCCGAAGAACAGTATAAGTGGCTAATGATGTATTCCCAAAACGCCGCCGCTGCCCAGGACGGCACAGGCGCCGGCCTCATGGCGGCTGCGAATGGTCTTCAGGGCAGCGCCGTTGGTGGAATGGGCCCGCCCAATCAACACCACATGCAGGAGCCCAATGCCGGCGAGCTCAAACCGAAGCTGATCAAGCGTCTGGCCCAGAGCCACGAGATCCACGCCTTGCGGGACAAGGAGGGCAACGAGGCCAAAGCCAAGCGCGTATGCATGCAGAAGGTCAAGGAGCACGGTCTGAACATGGAGATTCTCGACGCCGAGTTCCAGATGTGAGATTTCTAATACGATAGTGCGCATGCCAAACTAGTGAGACTAACCATAACTAGGGACTGGAAGAAGTTGACGTTCTACTACTTCGCCGACTCGTACATTAACTTCAACTCGCTCGTTACGGACCTATTCAAGATCTACAAGACAAGAATCTGGATGTCGGCTATTAACCCTGCCTCTTTCGCTAGCCCGACGTTAGGTATTCAGGCTCCGAGCGGTGTTGGGCCTGGAGCAGTCGGTGTTGGTCGTGGATCTAGCAACTCTGAGCGGCGTTCCACGCAGCAGCAACAACAGCAGCAGCAGCAGGACCAGCAATCCGGAGGATTCGGAGGCACCGGCCCAGCTGGTCGTGGATTCCAGAACTCCTTCACACCACCATTTGGTGGAGAACGGCCAGGAGGCCTTGCCGGCGGCTACGGTCAACAGAATTATCCCTACTCGCATATGGGCGGTATGAGTAGTGCGCCCCGGCCTGGAAACATGCCCTACGTCCCGGGTGTCGTTCCATCGCTCGACAGTTACAGCTTCCCGGGAGCTGTCGACTACCAGATGCGATCCCGGTTCACGGCGGGAACTGAAGCTGGCCCGCATGAGCCGGCCAATGGGCCCATGAACCCTCAGAGCGACTGGGCGGCCGCGTTTCAGGGCCTCTCCTTGAACAGTCGCTAACGAAGTGTCTTGATCTCGACAGCGGACTCGCTATTATCATTCTGGATTCATCAACCGGGCGAGCTTTTCGACGAGCGTCCTACTTCTTCTTGGCCCTTCGACAAATTTCAACAAAGTGTCGCCACAGCTGACTGACTGATCGTAAATGGATACGGTCAGCATGACTGGTATTGTAAGCATAGCTCATGGCTGCAGAGCCCGGCAACGTTTCTCTTTTCACTGGTTGGCGTTGGAAGGCTTCCATTTTTACGTTTAAATTGTTCAAAACGGCGGGATCTCTGTGCTTCTTTCGGAAGACAAAAAGAAGACATAAAGGGGTTGGGAATGGGAAGAGAATATGTTGAACCCCAAAACACTTTTACTTTTTCTCTTTTCTCCTTTTTCGAAAAAAAAAAAGCTCAGGAACCACGGCCTTACCCCCAAACCCCCAACAAATCATGATTATGAGAGATAAGAGGAGATTGAGAGAGACTTTCACTACTACTCAGGGCACTACCGACATAGACAGAGAGACTTCCTTATTACTTTTTTTTTAACTCAACCCCCCACGAGCATGGTGTAACCTGAGATCAAAAAAGGGACTTGCGGTTCTGGCCGGTTCTGGTTAATGGCTCGGCGTTGGATTCTTGTACGAAAGACTTTGCTCTTCCATCAACTTTAGGTTTCGAGAATATGAGGATAGAAAAACTGGCATGTCTGTCCACTACCTTGCTCTGCGTGGGTAACCCGTGATATGCTCGTCTCCAACATAGCTGGCTATGTAGGAATGACTCGTCTGATTGGCGCCTCGCTAGAAGCTACGCTGGCCGCGGCTCTCCAGCAGATGGGCTTTTTCTTCCGCCCTACACTACCAAGGTAGTCGAGCACGCCTCCTCAACGAGACCAGGGAAATGACGGGAAGACATCCCTTATCTCCCCAAACGCGAGGTCACCGATGATGTCGAACGTGCAGTGATTGTACCACAGCCCAAGGTCGACCAGCCTCTCCTCC
>PUHP01001619.1:0-10106 GCA_006783085.1 Colletotrichum shisoi | reverse complement strand
GGGGGGGGGAGGGGTATCACGTCAATCTATCCAAGTATTCCGCCTGACATCCAGCAGACCACAAGGATCCGGTCGGGGATAAACTTGATTTGTTAACTTCCGAGTTCGTCTACAGGTATACCCCGGCTGGCGGGACCCAATGATTAACCGATGTGGATGGCACACCATTCGAGCTTTTGGATTACGGTCTGTGACAAATCGTCTTTGGGCAGTTGATTTTTTGCAGCTCGTGCGAGACAAGTGGCATTTCTGAACGACTTCAAATCAACTACACTATTCACATTAGCATTTGTGGCTGGACCTTAGCCATTGCAGCCGAGAAACAACAAAGGCGTTGAAAACTTGAGACCCTTCCAAACAAGGTTGGGCAAACGATACTCCTCAAGCCTATGGGGCTGTACGATGATGGGGTTTACGTGATGTTATGTTTGGCTATGAAAGTAGGCTTTCGAAGGTTCATCAGTTGTCTTTCTGAGTATGGCACTCGATAGAATGGGAATAGCAAGTTATAACGAACTGTTGGACGAATTCCCAAAGACAATAGAAACGCAGAATATGTCACGAGTTAGAGCACACAGTAAGGCATAGGAGAATATGGGAGAAAGATGCTTGATTCTAGAAATAAGGAAGGGAACGAAATGCTGCTGGATATATACATATAGGCACGTGAAGGAGCACGTGACAGGACTGATTCAGGGAGCTTCTGATGTACGAGGATATTCCTGTGACAGAATATCGAAAGCCAAGCGCATGAGTGAGCTTTCATCGACAACAGTCAGGTCAGTTCGTATGGGAGGCATTTGCGGCTAGCACGAAATGGTATAATCATCCACCGGAGGCTAAACCATTTTTGACAGATGACTCCGTTCAGAATCCGAGAATCAGGCAGACAGCAGTCAGTCATCGGGCGATATTCCAGAGTTGCCTGAGTATTCGACACAACAAAGCCAGAGTTAACCAGGCTTTGACCTTCAATCAATCTTTACCTCTTCAAGCCTAAGAAAGACTGGTACTTCGCCTTGACACCGTCACCGGTTTCCTTCAAAAACGCCTTTGCACAGCAGACAAATGTCTTCGCGACCTCGTCCGCCACCCGGACCCAAAACTTGCATACACCTCGAACACGGGCGGTTCGATCCCAAAGTCGGCTTGCCGCCGAGGCCGTTGCGAGAGCCGCAGAATGTTTTGGAAGACCTTCTCCGCAACCTCATAGTCTGCAGAAACACAAACGACGATCCAACGTTCTTGTCGGGACTCCTCGAGAGCGCTAACAAGCACCGAGCAACAACAAAAACGGAGGAGCCGCCACACTTCCACCTGTTCTCACGTCTATCTCTCAGAATACGGGACCGAATATGGCTGTTTGCGATTCCAAGCCGTACAGTCCATGTAAGCGTCGACGCCCAGGAGAAAACTTGCTGGAACCGCCGTCGCCCCATCCCCGCGCCCGCCTTGGCTTGCCGTGAAGCCTGGCTCGTCATCATGCCGCTGGTCCACGATGTTACTAAGGGCCTGTACATACCAAGGGGGCCGGGCGGTTGCACCATTCAAGATTCTTGGCCAGTGGTGAAGGAAGAGAGGAGAGTATCCCGGCTCACGTCGGCCGACACGCTGAGTGTTGGCGGTGCTTACTACACATGCGAGACGCTGGACTGGTTTTACGGGCGAAACGTGCCCATCACCGCTGATACTGCAGTTCCCAACAAGTTGCCATCACCGTGCTCTTCCAAAACCACAACTGTCTCAAGGTCGTCCTCCAGACCATCGATATTGTCGTTGCGAAAACGGCCAAGACCTCTGACAAGTTTTCTCGCATCAAGGACGGTGTGATGGCATTCAGAAACCCCGTCAGGGTTGTCAACGTCAAGAGGGTCAAAGATTGGTCCCGCCGTGAGAGAGACCCCGTCGACAGAGACGTTGTTTTTGGACCTCCTCCAAACCTTGGGTTTCATGTCGCCCATAACGTCGAGCTACACGACCGAGCCCGCTTGGAGGAAATTCTCGGTCTGGTATCGGCCATGGGTGGATCTAGCTGGGATGCCTGTGCCGGTAAGCACCGGCTTGATGCAATGGAAGACTGGACCAGGGCCTTTTGTTTTGATTGCCTGATGACCCGGTGGGAGAAACGCGGGCGCTACCTGACTGAGGAGACCTTTGTCAAGCATCGACGGCCGGAAATGGAAACAAAGAGCACAATGAGCGACGAGCCCAAAGAAGCTGTCGACTGTGATGTCAGGCTGCCTCGGCTCATTCCGACCGTGAGGTTTCTCGTAAGATTTCTGGACATAGTGCCACCTGGTACTCCGTTAGAAGAGCCCCGAGTGCGGATGCTCGCTCCACACCTGGACTTTAAGACGCATGGTCACCTTCCTGACTGGATAATCAATGGTTTTGAAGACGATATCTGATTCGTCTCTGAAAGGTTGGTGTTGTTCGTTCGAACCTTGTTGAGTATGGAGGGATCTTCCAGCTCTCGTTAATACAGCTGAATGTCCATCGACCGCGATCTGAGTTACCTGGAGAATGACGACCACCTAAATTTTACCCCCGTCGATGACATATTGGATGGAAGCATTTGTATGCCTTAGTGATTGAGCCTAGCTCTAGGTCTCCCTTTGCTTAGCTGATGAGAAGTAGATCCGGTTTGTAGACATATAGGTACTAACATGATACAACTAAGAAATCCCTAAGAGACTTCTACTGATGAAGGCTGTACCTTAGGACCATAGAAGCTTGATGACAATCTGAGTCACGGCTCGTTTACATACCAGGAACCTGAAGAAAGATCACAGCATACCTGCCAACTGTCCACGGAAATGTATTCAGTCAGGTTCTGTTGAGTTAGCGAGGCAATTTTGGCTTTAAGTTTTACAGGCTGGTATTGCATAGAGTGGTAGAGTTGCATAGGGCTAGGTAGAGGTGAGCGGATGGTGTTATTTCAACCTGCCTTCCCCTTCTCCCTAGACAGCAGTGCTCTTTTCTATCTAGCTGTTCTTCTGATAGACTAATAATCCCCCAAGGCCCTTTATTAAAGCACTAGTAAGCCTATAATAACCCTCTAGTAGGCTTTCTTTCTTACTACATGCCTCTTCTCCTATTCTCTGGTAACTTTGCATAGCGCCAAGGCCGGCCAGCTCTAACACTTCAGCGGCTTCTTTCCGTGCGGCCAAGATATAATGTCAAGTGTTAAGAATGTAAATAAACTTAGGAGCAAAGTCTTTGGGATACTGATGACGTGAGAGAGAAAGAGAAGGGAGGAAGGGAAAAGGAGAAGGGGCTCTAATAGTCCCTCCTAGTGCTACGTATTCTGTTAACTAAGCAGCGAGGCCATCCAGCTTGCTGAGGTGGACCCATTTCGCAGTGGATAATGTTTCATATGTTCTCAATAGATGCTTTGGATGGATGGGAAAAATGATCATCTTCCAGCTTTCTAGGGCAATTGATTGCCTCAGAGACGGCTTCCGTCACCATACATAAGGTCAGTAGTACGGCATGAGACTGGGATTCTAGTCGCTTTTGAAAAAGCGTCAACTACACAATAACCGCATGGGAACAAATTTACGTTTTCTCGGTTTGTATTGGTGTCGTGAAGAGGCCTCGCGGCCGCAGCATCAGTGGGCATCTGGACGGCATCTGTCAAATGAGCCTACAACATGAACTTTTACGACAGACAAATCAAGACAGAGGCCCTCGTTCATAAAAATGGCTTGCCTGACCTGACAAAGATTAAAAATATCCGAGAATTGTCCATGAGATTGCCTTACTTCCGAGAGGGTTGGAAGACAAGAAACTGTCTGTGCTTACATATTTTCACACGGCTAATGCCAAACACCATGAGAAGGGCGGCCAACTTGCAGAATGTGCTGCTCCTCATCACTTCGTAGTCGGCATACTATCAGTCTTCTGTGACGAAAATAATCACCAAGAATGACACAGCCGGTCTTGCAAGACATGACAAAGAGGCACAGAAACCCGTGACGCGTCCAAAGTGTCAATACCCTGAGCTCCAAGTCCAACGATGTCCGCCTTGGGCGGAACATGTCGGGAGGAGACGGGAAATCGAGGCGCTCCCAAGGTTTGAACCCCTGCCCGATACCAGCTTGGCGCAAGGGACAAGACTTGGCCCGCAGAGTCAACCCCTCTAGGAGGAACGAGGAGATTTCCGGTCGAAAAGTCTACTTGGCCTAGTGGCGAGAACGCGAGGGTATCTACGATAGCGAGGTTCTTGGCTTCTTGGAATGGCAATGAGTAGCGAAAAGGCGTTTGGACGGTTGGAAGTCTGCTGGGGTATTATAGCCCCCGAGTCCGGGAAGACCAAAGACGTGATGGGAAGACTTTGAGTAAGAACGATGCCGGCTTTCGGTGTATCGACGGAAATAATCACTGCTTGGTGCCTCGGGTCGCTGGTATCCAAAGATAACTCTACGGGACGATTCGGACTGAAGATGTCATGTCAAAAACATCACGGGGATTTGGCTGATCTGAACCATTCATTCATCGATCGCGCCGGAGGAAATCCATCCGTGTCTGGGCAAACGCAGCAAAACGTAAGCTGGGATGCTGCATGCATCCAACAGCAAATGTTTGGGTCTGATATGAGGCTCGGCGCCAACACGGCATGCCGCCAAAGTAGAAGACACCTGGAACGGTATCACTGGGCTTTGCCCTGGATCGATCGCTGAGGATTGCGTTTCAAAGCATCGATTGATTGGCCCTTGCCTAAGAAACTCCATGGGTTGTTGGCGTTTGTTCCCCCAACTTGAGGCTGTTTTCGTTTCCTTCGAGTTTCCCGGTGCAATTAGTAACAACTTCTGCCGTTTCTGACGCACCTTGGCCGCCGGTGGCCTCTCTCTCGTTCCTGGGCAGAGGAGAACGGATGCAACATGCCGCTGATGGCAAGAATATCAAATCTCACCTCGTACGGTTGCCGACAGCTGGATCATGCGCCCTCGGAGCATAGAACGCGGTTGCGGGCTGAGGGCAGCGGGACCCTGCGACTCCGGGCAAGGGGAAGATGAGAGGCATCTGATAGTAAAAAGTCAGTCTTGGGGGCCGGCTGGCTGCACTACACAGACAAGGTGACATCGAGGCAGGCCTCCGCTGCAGCATGGCTACCGACGTGGCGGTCAGCGAATTGTGTTTGGATCTCGCGTCACTGGAGCAGGAGAAGAAGTATTAGTGCGATGTGTGGAGATTTACATATATCGACAGAGTGCATCCAGCACCCGTCACTGACCATGGACCCTCCCTCACCCAAGGCGGCCACACTGGTCGAAAGATGGTCCCGACTGCTTTTCGTGGCTCCTCCACGCGCCCGAAGCCACGCGACTTTCCCCATGGGGGACTCGCAATCTTACTTGGGTTGAACCATCTGGGTCATGCATCTCATCTTGTCTGCACTTCGTACTTGTCCTCGCCGGTCTCTCGCTCTCGCTCTCCGCTAAACAAAAAGATCTGTCGGTGATTGTCCGACTGTCGTCCAAAGAGCCAAGCCGTCCCAGGTGTTTTCGGGACGGTGTTTGCTCCGATGCCACGGACGGAGTTCAGCCCGTAGTCAACTATGGCAGGCCCTGGACACGGGACCCAAGTCCAACCTAAATTAGTTGGGACCAGTTAGGCGCTGGGTGTTGCCGGGGGGGGGGAAGAGGTTGGATTTGGTTTGGGGTAAAGTTGGGGAAGAGGAGAAGAGGAGAAGAGGAGAAGAGGAGAAGAGGAGAAGAGGAGAAGAGGAGAAGAGGAGAAGAGGGAACGATGACGGGGTTTATACAAGCCGCCGGCCACATCACTCTCACGCGCTTATCACCGTGGAGGAAATGTCAGCGTAGGAGGGTGTCTGTACTTCGAGAAGTGGCTCCCGCGTCGTCGGACAAGTTATCCGTACCACGGACACACAGGAGTCAGGCAAGGGTGGCGTAGCATCTGAGGGGACGATCTGGTCCATCTGGCCGGTCCCCCGCGCATACATGGTAGATCTGTATCTCGGCAGGACGGGAGAGGGAAATCGTTCATCTAACCACCATGGCCCGCGATATCGTTTTGCCTACCCTTAAACAACTCTCTCTTGTTTCTGTGCTGTGCCGCGGGTGATAGTTGCGGCATCATCGCCGGGCTGGATATTGGTATACCGCCGCTGAACTCATTCCCCCCGCCTCCATCTTCCATGTCGTTTTCCCCCTCTCGCCAAGACACCGAGAACAGGCCTTGAGCCTGCATGCCCAGCTCTGCCTTCTGACGCTCGGCAACTCTTGGCTTTCCACTGGGCGCTCAAGGTTTCAACCCATTCCACGCCAAGTTCGGTCTTGGCCGCGGGGAGCGATCGAATCCAGCGTCGACGCGGGGCTGCGCGAGGAGGAGAGGACGCATGAAATATGCCTCATAGCTGTCGGGAAGAGAAAAACCTGGGGTTGGGTGGGAACAGACAACCCGGCTCGACCCAGAAGAAGGGTCCGAAATGGGCCCACCACGGGGCTCGAGATCCGGGGAATCATCGTCGCCTCGCTTCTGTCAACTGCTGTCACACTGGCTCTGACATTTCCGGGAACGGCGGCTGCTCGGAGAAGGGGAGATGAGACTGAAGCGGTTACGATGAGAGAGATCTGTCGTGCTTAGAAGGGATGTGCAGCTCAGACTGTCTATCCCGGATGGCCATCTGCGATCCTATATCACCATCATCATCGTCGTCCATCGTCAGACGGCGACCAAACAGGCTTGCATGTCTACCGTGAGCCGCATGATTGGACGGTCTATGGCGAAGGCCAATGTCGACGACTGCCGCTACGAATAAGCAAGGGAGTCAAAGGGATCTTCCGCGGGGACGGCAGGTTGAATGAGCATATGTCAAGTTGGACCCCATTTGGAGAGCTTTCATCACGCTTATTCACACTACTGACCCATCGCCATGGAACAGTTTCCTGTGGATCTCCAGGAGCTCTAAGTTACATGGACTGACTGACTCTAATAAGACTGAACGTCCGATTGTCGTACCCCCAACACAACTCAAATTCAGATGCAAGATAAAGCCATTTGGGGCGAAATTGAAACTACAATGTATTTATATACCTTTACGAAAAGCTTCGCCTCAGCTGCCGTTGGTCTTCCAGCCTCAATGGAAGCATTCTAGCGCAGAACGAAGCTTCCCCTCCCAAGTTAACCCCCGGCGCGCCGCGCAACTGCCGAGGAGAAGCCAGAGGGACCAAGACGAACCAAACCACTCCGCCAAGAACTTAGAAGTAGGGCTTGACCACGTCTGACAATGGCGTATTTGCTGTTCGGTTGAGAGGGCGGGCAGGGAGGGAGAGCAAGGAGGGCTACGCTACACGAGCACACGACTGGACACTCCATATTACACAACGCACAGATGCCTCCCTCCGTCAGTCGTCGAGGGAGGGAATGCCTGGGTAAACTACTGGCCACGCCGTCCAGAGCGTTGTTGGCTAAGCTTGAGAGACAAGGTTGGCGCTGGTTGGGGCCGCTTGGCGCTACGCCATTTTCTTGGAACCCGCGTTGCACCTCGCCCTCGGCGGTCCTTGCTGGTGTTTGACGGAACTAGACCGACATGGAATCCTTTGCTCCCAGTTAGTCTGTTCAGGATACGTACAATGTATGCTTTGTTCAGAGAGGAACGTCTCCGACGGCAAGGAGGCCGAGCGAAGGGAGCAACGCGGGGAACACTGCGGGACGTTGTCCTTTCTCGAGCCTTTGGTCAGCGTCTAAGGAAGTCGTCCGTCCGTCCATCTCCACCGGCTGGCTTCCCCCTCTTCACCCCGGATGGGGATTGGGGAACGACAGACATGCACTGCACAGCCCACGGCACCCACGCGACCCCCGGTCTTGACTCAACGCGATGCGGGCGTTCCCCCAGATGTAAAGATGTGGCGCCCTAGGGACATGGGGACTGGAACGGGCGTCCTCTATCCAAGTCCCCCTCGACAACATTCATCACTGCTCTACTGGACTAACGACATGAGGGTTTTCCAACACTTTGATCCCCCCGGGCGAGTCATCAGGCCGCAGGGCCAAGAAAGGTCTTCCTACCACTCCATCGTTTTCCTCCCAGGAGTCACCCTTCCCCACCGGGGAATTTGATATATACCCTCGTCCGGCAGTCCACACACCAATTACTGCCCATCCAATAAATCATGTATGACGAGAAGCTGAGGAGAGCAACGTCTTGGATCGACACCAACTCTCCTTTCTGCCAAGGAGCCAGGGAAAGGGGAGGGGGGGTAAACGCACCGGGCTGACAACAAGAAAGCGAGGTAGGTAGCATCGCCCGAGCTTGGTTTGTCTTGATAGCCGTCTTTTGTAGCACGACTTGACAGGCGGATCGTTTCGTCCATCCTGGCGGCTGCCGACCGCCGTGAATAGCAGCTAGCCGACGTACATGCCCTTCCCAGGATCCTCCTCCGCCATCCACCTGCGCAAGCTTTTACTTTGGGGGGGTGTCCGGTTAGTTCTCATGGATGTTCGGAACATGTCGGACATGACTTGGCAAACAATGAACCAAGTCTAAAGTCTGTGGGGGTAGTGTATGTCACTATGTTGTGTGTTTTTGTATGTGTAGCTATCACAGAGAACCACTACATCCATGTCCCCGGTCGACCGAGGAGCACGACTCTCGAGGCCGTCACACGAGGTCTCGAGCCTGAGTTTCCCTCCCCCTCCCCCTCCACCATTACCGAGTACATAACAGCCTCTATCCCCGCGGGGAGATGGAGAGACGGGACTTACTCTTTATGGTTGTCAGGGACCGATCACTATGGGGCATAGGGGGAGGGCATCGGGTGGGCCCGGAGGGCCCGGAGGAGCCCGGAAGGGCCCGGGCGCAAGAGATCAGCCGGCATATCTACAGTCCGGACGGATCTAGTGAGGCATTTAAGGGCCTTCTGCGGGGCCAGGGCCCAGCAGAAGGGCAGATTCAAATAGTCATCCTTCCCTATACCTACCTATTAGTCTCTTAAGGGCATTATTGACTCTTTTACTCTATGCAAACCTAGCTTTTCTAATACGTTTAAATCTCTCCCTATCCCTATAGGCGTACTAACTGTTAGTAGTAATAGCCCCCTAGATAAGAGTAGTACCCTAGTAAGAGCCTACTAGTAAAACTATTACTACTAACTTATTAACCTTATTCCTATTAACTTTATATTTATTAACTTTATCCCTATTAACCTTAACCTAAGGTATTAATACCTTTATAGAAGCTAAGATAAAAACTATATTATTAAAGTAGGTATAGGCTTTATTAGATAAGACTATAGCCTAGGTAAGAAAGAGGGAGAATATTAAGATTATAATAGCCTTAAGGAGGAGAGAAGACCTAGATCTTATAACTACTAGTATAGTAGCATTAGTACTATTAGCCCTAGTAGAGCGCTATTAGGCTAATATAGGTAAGTAACTAAACCCCTTATAATACTAGGGGGGGGGCTAGGTTAAGCTATTAGAGTTCCTTTTTAAGCTACAAGGCTAATTTACTCTAATATGTATAGAGGGCCTAGATTAAGATAGGGATAAAGTCCTCTATATAGGGGTATACCTAGAGGGATTAGTAGCCTACTAGTAGTCTAGCTATGTAGCCCTACACTATAAGAATAATCTAATAAAGGCTTTATAGGTAGTAATAAAGAAATAGCTAAAGGATAGTATAGCTAATAAGAATACTAGGGTATATATAGTAGTATTTAAAATAAATAACTTAAATTAGAAGCTAAAGTAGCCTTTTTAGTACTTTATTAATTAGTATAAGATACTTAAGGATAAGGGCCTAGATAGGCTATTAGACCAGTAGTAGGTAATTAGCGTTATTAATTAACTACTCCTAGAGCTATAGGAGTAGGTTATAGCCTATAGGCTACTAAGAGATTAAGAAGAGTTATATAACCTGGTAAAGTAGGTAGAGATTATATATTAAATAGGTAATAGGAGGGCTATAAAGGATAGGTAGTAGTAAGGCTAAAGTACTAGTTATATAGTAATAATAGTATTTTAGTCTATTAGTTAAGTATATACCTAGATAATAGAGGAGGCCTCTAGTAGACTTAGGAAGTAACTATAGGTTAGTTACCTAGCCTAAAAATAGGATACTAGTATAGATAGTATAAAGG
>PUHP01001612.1:0-10193 GCA_006783085.1 Colletotrichum shisoi | reverse complement strand
TAACTATAAACTTACTAGTAGTTACTATCTACTATAATACCTTAATAAATACTATAATACCTTATATTTAAGTAAGCTAAGGCTTATAAAAAGTTAAGAATAACCTCTATAGTTAATATAGAAGGTTATATAATATAGTTTAATTAGCTATTAAATAGCTTAAGGATTTCTTATCTAATAATATACTAAATTACTTATAAAATTAAGATAGTATTTCCTCAAGACCTTTAAATTACTACCCTATATAAAACCTATACCTTTAATTTTAATTAAGTTAGCCTACTTAACTTTAGATAGTATTTTAACTAATTATAACTATAAAATAAACTTAAAGAGTAATATAGGCTCTACCTTACCTTTATTTTTATTATAAAGTCCTAGCCTAGCCTTATTAATAAGTAGAAGACTAAGATCTAAAATATTAAGTATATCTATAAGTAGATAGCTAATAAGCCAGATAGAGAAGATAATTAGAGGGAGATTCACTACCTCTTTAACTAAACGCATATTAAGATCCTTAACAAGCTATAGAAGTTAGTTACCTTGGCGGAGGCGTGAGACAGGCTGAGACAAGGGGGGGGGATATGGAAGGTGGCTCAATCAATGTACGCTAGGCCATAAATCACACTTTATTTCACACGGAGCTGCCCACTGTTACTGCACATGGAATCACAGGAACTCCTCCCCCCGGGACCCAGCTCGGGGCCACCCCCCGTCCACCCCTCCCATCCCCCTCCCTCCCCTCCTCTCTCATGTGTCCGCCCCCTTATCGGTGCGCATCTGTACCGGGCTGAACGTTGCCCCTCAGCATCGGACACTTGCTCCCTTATCACTATCAGAGGAGGCTTACTTGCGTTACGGCTATCACTCCCACGTCTCGCGTCAGCTGCATCTATCTAAAGACCAACAGTGTAGAACCACCGATATTCTCATACGACAGATAACACTGTTTCCCCAGGCACGATGCAGCAACAAACAACCCCCGAATTTATTCTAGACGCCTTCGCCGATCCGGCCTCCGTACGGGATGTCGTCAAAGGTAAGGAAGTTCCCTCCCACATGTCACCCCTCCCGTCCCGCCCCCGCCAGACGTCATTTCCTCACCAATTCCCGAATATCAACAACAAGATGCCCACACCCAACCTTGCCACGCGCCGTCGCGACTACGTTGCACACCTCTCCTTAACAGGTAGTAACTGACGCCAACCTCACAGGAATTCTTCACACAATCTTCTTCCATCGATTCTTTCCCGCCGTTATTCCCTACACCCGCGAGGTCCTCGATCTGACCCTGCCCTATGTCGACGACGTCGAGCTCGAGACCATGATAGAACAGCGCGCCACCGCTCTCGTGCGCCAGCTTGACGCTGAGCGTTCTTCGTCCTCGACCTCGACAGGCTCCGGCGGTGGCGGAGGGCGCGGGCAGCTTAACGTCCAGTTCTTCGAGAAGAAGCGCCGCAAGGCCTGGCTCATGCGCGGCGATGAGGAGGTCTGTTGGGAATGCTGGACAGTCAAGGTGACTGTCGCCGAGCCCAGGACCGAGACAGGTTGGTTTCCCATACTCTTCCCTCCGTTGAGTGATCGCTTGGGACAGACTTGCCAGGAGGAAAGAGGAGTGCGATGAGACACATTGACTGACTGGCGATGGAACAGAACGCGCAAAAGTCCGGAAGGCCATGGAACAAACACTCATGACGACCGTCATGAAGGTCATCACTTTCGTCAACGCCCACAAGGACCACATCCCTCCGATAACGACGCAGGGGTCGAATCCTTTCCCCTACCAAATCAACATCAACCAGAAGGAGTCTGGATGGGCCACGAGGATGGGCATATACTGACAGAAAGCATGATGCTGGCCCGCCCGGTCTTTCAGAGATCCGACGGTTATGATGTCAATAGTGACTCTCGAGGACGCAGTGATTATCAAACCCAGTTTTCTTCTCCTCGTGACAACACACAAAGCAAAACAAAAAAAGACAAAACAAAAAAAGAGAAAACAAAACACACATGCGACTGAGCAGAGATATGTGTAGTAAAGGGCAAACCATTTTGGCGTTTTCTGGACAAGGCGACAGATTCATACGAAGGCATAGGTGACGTTAGGTATTGAGGATTTAAATAGCATGTCAATATGATACCCGTTTCCAACTGAGTGGCTAGACCTAGACCACAACTTGAAGCACAGCGGAGATTATCTTAACTCGGAGCTCAGGGACCCCAGTCAGTCTCGGACGGGCATGCCGTATGACGAAGCAGAAGCCGACTTAACATGGGTTGAGCGCTATGTTTTGAGGCCAGCTCTTCATTTCACAACGTTTCCGAGTCGGCAAAGTATGTGCGTGCGTGTGTTCCAGTACTAGAATTGATCATTATCAATGTACTCAGCAAGCCGCCAGATACGTGTTCTGCTAAAGCCGCGCATCCAACCTGTGTTTTCCTATACACACTACAGCCAAAAGGCCGTTCTAGCCTGAGCAAAAAACAACAGCAATGAAATCAGAAATCCTGCCATACCCATGGGAAGGGGGAGAGAGAGAAGCTTGCCCTGGAGCCAAGACACGACGGAGCCAAGCAGAGAACACAAAACATAACGTCTTCCTTCTTCCCCCCTTCATGCCCCTGAAATGATGTTCCTCCACGCCAAATAGCCGGACAGTATGTGCGCTGCTTTGTTCATTATCATAAAGCAAACAATCATGGACAAGAGAGTTGCGAAAGCCTCGAAGCCCGTATCAGACATTAGTCTTTAAAGTCAAACCCGCCCAAAGTTCTTTTGGTTCCCGCTCCATTGTCGTGTGGGTCGAAACGGTCGTGTGAAAGCCTCAGCATCGAGGACGTCATGCCAGTAAAGTACGTTCATACATCGTAACGGTCGTCATGTCTCAGCGCCAATGAGACGGAATGGTCTCATCTTGAGATAAGATTAGAATTGCGAGGTATAACTCCGTCCAAATGCGGGCTTGCCGGGTTTGGAACCCGAAGCCTTGGTTTGTGAGCCAGAGCCGATCTTCTCGAAACCTTGCAGGATGTCGAGACCGGAGTATTCGGTAGGCTCTCCTCCCCCCAGGAAGTCGGCGGTGTCGAAGGAGAAGGCAGGCCAGTCGCCCTCAGCCGCCACTTCGTAAAAAGACCCAGAGATCTTGGTGGGCGAAGGGAACCTCCATTGAGAAGCGCCGTCGTTAGGCTTGATTGGGGAAGAGAGTCCGTCAAAAACCTTGCTGGGGGTCTCCCACAAGGCGTTGGATTGCGCGGGCGCCTTCAAAAAGGGCGTCGAAAGCGCCGACTTGTTGCCTTGGCCAGAGTCGTTAGAATCGGTCAAAGCATTAGCCGAGTGCGTACGCTCGGGGCGCGGTCGTTTACCACCAGACTTTTTGGAGGGGGAATCTTGAGGCAAGCCATCAAACAAGTCATTGTCGTAGTCTTGGAAGATGTCGAAATCGTTAGTGGTCATGAGGTTATAGTTGTAGACGCTCTCGTCCAAGTTGAAGGCCGGGCTCCACGGGGCGCTGCCGTCACCAGCGCCGGCCATCTTGCGAATAGGAGACTGAAGCATCTGTCGGACATTTTCGCGATGCATTCGCAGGTTGGTGTTGGGCGACGCAGACGGTGGGGCCTTCGTAGGTGGCTTCAGCTTCATGGCGGGTGTGAGCGGTGGCAGCATCTGACCCTGTTGGCGGAGCGGCGACGAGGATGGTGGGGCAAACGCGTTGTATGACCGACCCTTGCTAGGGCTATCGTAAGACGACGCGCGCAAGCGAGCAATCTCATCCTCGGCCCTGCCTGCGCGACTGCGCTTCCGAGGACGGTCGGCTTCGGAAGTGAGAATGCCCGTCTTCTGTGGCCGCAAAGCTGACGACTCGAGGGACGAGATGTAACCGCTGTCGTCCATTGATGCGAATTTTCTCTTGTGCGATCTCGTAATCGAAGAGACAGGACCGCGCCCTGGGGGAGGAGGCGTGCGACTGCGGGGCTCCATGTGCCGTGGAATTGGCGGTGAAGAGTGCATCGTGGGAGGCAGAGGTGAGCAGTCGTGGTCCAGCTTGTCTTGTCCGTCCTCAGGCGCGGCCAAGTCCGAGACAGGGATGGTGGCATCGGACGAAAACTCAACAGCAACTGTGGCCTGTGAAGTAGGCAGCGGCGGCAGGGGCACTTGCTTGATCGGCGCAGGAGGCGGAAGGTTCGGCTCTTGGATAGGCATGTTGGCCGGTCTTGAGGGTTCCATGCGAGTCGACATGACGGGCACGTTCTCGGCAGTGGTGGCTGTCTTTCTCGCCGGCTTGTCCTTCATGAACTGCTGTTCCATGCCTTCCGGGATAGTCCAGTAGTTGCCTTTGCCGGGGTCGTCTTTTGGCCGCTCCACCTTGATGAAGGCCTTGTGAAGGCTGAGGTTGTGTCGAATGCTGTTCTGCCAACCCGTTTCCTCCGCTTTGTAAAACGAGTACGTGTCAGAAATCCACTTGTAGATCTGGGCGAGGGTCAAACGCCGTTGTGGTGATCGAAGGATGGCCATCCCGATCAGAGTCGCGTAGCTATGTCCCGGTTTCGCGCCATCGTCGAGCATAGGAGGGAAAGAATCGTGCGGCGGCAGGCCCGACTCGTCGGCTTTTACTTTCTTCAGCGGTCTCGACTCCTTGATTGGGGCTGCCTCCATCAACGTGCGCTTGCCCGGGCCTTTGTGCATGTGGAACTGGTCGAAATTGATCATCGCTGGCGGCGGCGCAGGGTACAGTTGTGGGTGTACGTTTTCTTTCCCGAAACCAGCATTAAGCTCCACGGAAGCTTTTTGCGCGACAGTCTTGAACTTGGACAAGTAGGGCTTTTTGTGCAGCGAATCGGTGTTCTGGCAGTGTGCCGATGGCGGCGCCATTGGGACCATGTTCAACTTGCTGCCCTGCGACCTGAGCGGGGCGAGGTGCGGTTTTGAGTTGCCTGACAATGCCTTCAAGGGCGAGTGTCGGTCGGATGCGAGCATTGGGGGGTTAAGGACGACGTTGTTACTGTTCGTTGCGCCGAGTGGTCTCCTCGGGGGTTTGGAGACGGCAGGCATGGGTGCGTGGTTGATCATTGCCGTCGAGTTCTCAAAAAAGTCGTCCTGATAGATTTGCAAAGGCTCGTGGGAGCCGGCGAAGCGTGGCGGTTTGGCCATGACGGCCGTCGAAGCTGCTTGATGTCGTCTATGACGGGAACCAGTCGGGTTTGCGGGAAGCAGCGGGCTGTGAGCGGGAGGGCATGTCAGCAAGCCGCAAGGCACAAGGTGGTTAGATAAGTAGTTGCCGGCGTGGAATCGACTCTCTTGACCCGGCGGGGCCCGGGTTTCAAGGTTCAAGAGCCCAAACGGGGTTTCGCATGATTGAAGGGAGGAGAATAAGTGAGGAGATTCATGGCTCACCTTGGTCGGGTCTAGACTATGGAAATGACCGGTGGGTCGCGAATGCAAGGGGGCCTTTTGGCGGTCAGATTTCCAAGTGCAGCGACGAATCGCGACCTTGACGGAACACAAGGCGATGAGTTGGACGAAGACGGGTTTGTGAGTGAAGCGACAGAGTTGAAGGTTGAAAGGGCAGGATGCTTTGCAAAGCCGAACGACGTGCGTGGCGAAGGTGTGTGTGCGCAAGCGTGGGCGAGATAAAGCTTATGGCTGCGGAAAGGTGAAAAGAAAAGAGGGGATACCAGGCACGATACCACGCGAGGGAGAGGAGGGTAGGCTAGATGTAATAGGCGAGAGCGGGCAAGCGGCAGCGGCAAGTCGTGGTGGAAGTAGTAAAGTAGCAAAGTGACAAAGTAGTCGTAGCGTGGGAGTCGGCGGCAGAAGATGGATGGATTGATTTCAGCCAAGGCGAGTGGAGAGAACCGGGATGTCTTTGAAGAGGTGGGCGGCCAGCTCAGCAAGCCCAGAGATGCCTGGTGGGGCCTCTGGAGCACGGGAGGAATGGGCGATTGGACAAGAGGAGCGTGGGCTGTGACACGACTGACCAGGCTAGGGTACGCCGAAGGTGGCAGCAAGGGTGCGTAGTGTACGAACAGACGAGGCTTTGTAGTATGGCTAGACGCAGGGAGTGTAATTGTGTGTGTGGTGTGCGCGAATGTGCTTGATACCGGCCGGGGTGCGGTGGCATACCAAGCATGGATGATGGGGAGAGATAGGATGCGCGGGTGAGGGCGCGGACGCGGGAGAAGGATGGACACGAAGAGCGTCGGCCGTTTAATGGAACACGCCGTCCCGAACGAAAGGTCGAGGTTCAGACTTGGACTGCCGGTCGAGCACCGGAGACAGCGATCAGAGAGATCAAAGATCAGGGAGATGGGAAAGAGGGAGCTATGAACGGACGGACGAGACAGTGATGCGCTGCGCACACTACCGGCACCCGTCCCGTATCTGGGGTCGGTGCCCTGGACCGTTGGTTCCTGTCAGGCGAGGATTTGCGTTCGTCTCTGCGCGTTTGCTTGGGCCGCGCAGTCGAAAGAGAGGGCCAGCCCGCCCTGTCGGTTGATCAGTCGAACCCCAAGTCGTCCGAGGAGTCGAACAGACTTTCGTTCGGCTCCATCCAGTTCAGGCCGAAGTCAGAAAAGACAAGTTCAGAGGGAGTCGAGGCTTCCAGGGCCAGGCCTGTCAAGCTCAGGTGCAGTGGGGAGGGAATGGGGAATGGGGGGTGGTACGTGCGGTTACGTCCGGCAGAGGAGCGACAGTGAGAGAGTGAGAGAAAGAGGTGACGACAATTGTACGAAATGCGAATGGGCATAGGCCAGCGACAGGACGGGAAGGCTATGCTATGCACGTACTGTATCCGTATGCAAGCAAGTTTTACAGTTCATGCGAGAGTCCGCAGGCCGAGTGGGCCGCCGCAGGCTTCGCACGAAGTATCCGTACGGTCTCCTCTTTTGGCTTTGCCTGGTGTCTCTCTTCCGACAGAATCTTGTGGGCGTCGTTTGTGCTGTCTACCACTGTCGGCCACACACACCCGCGCCATCAAACAAAACCCACCGGTCGTGCTCCCCAAGGCCCCCCGCTCCCAGACGTCCTCAAGGGTGATTGCTGGAGATGACAGCTGGAGACCGTGGACGTAGCTCGGCGAACAGTGGATGATAATGCTGCTGCTGCATGCAGGGCTCTGCCGCGGGGGGGGGGACTACCTGTGGATGGATGGTATGGAGGAACAATGCAAGTTGTAATTGAGATATCGCAACTCCTGATTCCACATTGTGGCGGGCGTTGGCCCGGGTCAGTCTCGAAACCAACGGGTGTCAAGGAAGGTCGAGAAAAACCGAGTCCGGTAGGCGGTTGCCCAGAGTCAAGCAGAAGTAGGAGGAGCAGGACACGATGGAACCCGCCTTTGCTTCCCTCTGGATAATGGCCTCGTACTCGTTCAGTCACGGTGGTGGTTGCACGGCTAAGCGCCTCAGTACTGCCGTCCTTCGGCTGATCTGCACCCGTAAGAATGCTTGGCTTTCCTATCTGAGAGGAGACAGAGGCGAAAATTCGTCAGGTTGGTTGTGTGCGTTGTGCGAGGGCTTGCGAGCTCAATGTCTCGCTCTGCGACGAGGTTGCGCTCCTTGTGTTGTGTGGCGTCCCTCGCCTGGTCTTCCTTTGATGGCCTTGTGTGCGGTTGTGTGCGGCTGCGGTTGATTGGGTCAAGAACTCAAGGAATGAAGTCAGCGCGTAGGCAGCGCGTCTCGCCGAATTGGGAAAGGATAACAAACGCGTCTTTTATTCGCCAATCAAAAACGCTGTGCTGTTTGGGAAAGCTCTGCCATTGGCTGTTGTGGTTCGTCCGATGAAACTGGGCTGGGCCCTCCCGACCAATTTAGAGATGGGAAACCACGGATAACCGCTGAAGGGCTGGACAGAATGCTCCTCTCTTTTCATCCTATCTTCTTTTTTCTTTTACTCTCCCTCTTTTCTTTTCTTTTGTCAGACTAACATCGGGAAACAAATTTTTTTAGCAGCCCGCCCCTCTTCTCCCCCCTCTTCTAGCAAGTTGCTGTATCTGAGAAGAAATGTCTTGCGACGATTATCCCCGTGGTGAGACGACACTAGATCCAAGAGTCAAGACCCTGTCCTGAGCTGGCCAGATCGTCAGGTACGGAATGTGGCTGCCGTCTCACTCTACCTTACCGATGTTGGTACAAGGCGAACTGTGAGTGCGCTCGTCCATTCCGTACGTGTACAAATCTCCTTACTGAGCTCTGCTGGGCCGACGGTGGGAGTTGCTGCCAGCTGGCTGAGACTTGGCTGGGCTCAGGCCTGAGAAAGGGTCTTGCGCATCGTGACATCGCAAGTGTTCGTGTAGTGCATTGAAGTGAGTGCATGGTTATCAGGCTATCCTGATTATCCCGTAATCCCGGTAGTTTAAAGGGGGGGGGGATCCTAGGCCGGACTTCTCGAAACTGGGTTGCGCTGGAGACGCCATCCACGGTACCCATTGTATCCAAGTCGTAAGAACAAACGGGAAAAGATGAATGGAAAACAAAGGAAGGGAGGATCAACTACACTAGAGGCTCGAGCCTTCATGCAGGGAGCTGCTTCGTGCCGCTCGTGGAAGGTAGACCGATGGAGCCTCTCATCCCGTGCTCACCTCCCATGGACGGCCGAGGAGCCGTGACGAATTAGCATGCCACCTTCGAAAGGTCTACGTCGTCCTGAACGCGCGTGGACGAACGGACAGTGGTCGACTCATCCAAAATGTCTATCAATCACAAGTAAACGAGCCATCAGCCATTTGGGATCGAGGCTCCTGGAACCCTCTTAAACTATTGTCTCCGAATAGGTGTACCGTAGCATTGGCAGCTCTCCAGGCTGCAAGCGCCAATGGCGACGACTCGTTTGCTACGACATGCGCATCTCCACTTGCCACTTGGCCCGAAACCTTAGGGTTCAGAAAGGTCAGCGACCGCCAGGTACGGGGAAAGGGTCTCATAAGTTGAGACAACATCCCATCATTGACGGTCTATCCTGACAGGCACAACAGACCATTGGGCCACAAGTTGAGAGGCATCTGGCACTAGTCATGATGCATGCAAACCCGCTGAGGCTTCAAACCGTCTACGCCGTGAAGTTACCTCATCGACCACGGCATCTGAGACCGATGTGCCAGAAGTGCCCGTCACCCTTCCGATTAAAATTAAAAGACGATGCTACAGACACAGCACGAACGAAGCGAGGATACCGAGGACGGAATCCCCTCCCCCGGTCGCTCACTCTCATCCGTGACATCATCCCCATCCTCGCCAATCCCTTCGCACATGTTTCCTGCTACTCAACCTGCCCTTCCAGAACAGAATCTTCGCCCGTGCCTGGTCGCGTCCCCGGCTCGTGATGCCAAATCAAACCGTTTCCACTTTCAGTCGTCCCATTGGCCCCACGGGCTGACAATGTTTCAACGAGAATTGGGACCAACTCCCAAGTTCCTAGCCGTTCCTCCCACCAGCCCCACCGCACCACACCATCTCAAAGTCGAAGCCGCTTCCCAGTCCGGACGGTACGTATCTGCTGCAAGTGAGGCGTCCCTCGCCAGTCGCAAGCGCAACTTTTTCACCCAGTGGTGCTCCAGTACTGCGTCACCTAGTCAAGTACTTAGTCACAAGGGTAAGTAAAAGCCCCCTGTCATGTCTATCCCTACATGCCACGTCATGACTAATGGAATTACAGTATATGTTCTATCCTATTCTTTTGCTACCTAGCCTAGCTAAAAGTTAGAATCTAGTATAGCTACTATTTGTATTAATTACTACCTGGCATCTCTGTCCTATACTCTGTAGGAGCTGCCTATAATACTCCTCTAGAAGTGCGTTCTATACCTCCTATACCTATCTATAGAGGGTATTACAAGATAGCTGCTGATAATATAGATGCCTATAGTAATGCTAGATATAGTCCTTTATTTAGTTCTAGTATAGCTTTATTAGGTTAAGATCTAGAGAGTATAGGGGGAAGTTTATAACCTCTATGCCCCTGCTGGCTAGCTCCTCTATAGTACTGGCTGCTAAGTGAGAGGGGGTACTATCCTACATAAGGATAATCCTTCTACCCTCTAGCCTACCCTCTAGCCCTGCCTCCAGCAGGGAGATAAACCTATAGATAAGGGGGATAATATGCTGCTAATAGGACTTAGCTATAATAGTACCCTAGCTCTCTATATCCTATACTATGCCTAGGCCCTTTATGCTGCCTGCAAAGGACCCCTAGAACATCT
>PUHP01001609.1:0-10202 GCA_006783085.1 Colletotrichum shisoi | reverse complement strand
CTATTGCCGTCCAGACTGGCAGCCCTGTTGCCGTCAGACTGGCAGCCCTATTGACGTCGCGAAGGCATCACTATTGCCGTCCAGACTGGCAGCCCTATTGCCGTCGCGAAGGCATCACTGTTGACGTCCAGACTGGCAGCCCTGTTGCCGTCAGACTGGTAGCCCTATTGCCGTCGCGAAGGCATCACTGTTGACGTGACATCTATCGATTTCCCATTTACGCACGGACGCGTTATTTAATTTCGAACGCTCCCAACGCAACGCAGTGTACATACCCCTGGAGCTCCAACTCTTGATTCAATTAAAGGCGGAACACGGACCCGCCATTATCAACGCGTTCCTAACGCGACTTTTTACGGGGCCTCTGTCTACTCCTACGCGTCACCGCGGCAGTACTCTCCTGCTGCGTGAAGGTGAGCAGAGTCTCCGGCTCAGCCCAAATCCATACAGTACCCGCTGAACAACCGTGGGAGCTCTTTCTCCCCTATACACTCCTTTTCCCTGCTTTTCGTCTGCGAATCGACCGCAGACCGTCGACAAAGCACGACAGTCACCGCCGCCGCTCTCTTCTTCCACTTCCTCTTTTCCTTCGCCTTTTAGACGCCCCCTCCGTGTATCGCAACAATCATTTCTACCAAACGCCATTATGGGGGAAAAGTCCTCACCAGCTGCCCGCACACCTGCTAAAACCCCCTCGACGCTCAAGCGCCAACCATCTTCGTCTGCCGGAACCCAAAAGACCATAGTCCAGTTCTTCTCCAAGTCTGCGAATGCCTCACGCTCTACCCCCAAGCCCGTGGCTTCGGCCCCCGATTCGTCTCCGTGCTTGAGGGAGTCGACCCGGATAAACACCCTTCCTAGAGCCCGCCAACCTTCGAGCACGACCTCCGTGTTGAGCAGCGATGCTATTGAGCCCGCGAGCTCTCAGGAGAACATGGCCGGGAAGGTGATTACAGATGCTATCCTGCCGTCCCTATCCACTCCAGCTGATATTGTCACCCACAGATTCCCAGTGGACCGCCTCTGCCCTCCAGTCCGACTCGAAAGGTACGATGTCACCCCTCCCCTTTTTGCGGCCGTGGCCCTCGTAGTAACACGTGTATCCTATAGTCGAAGAAGCCAGTCAACTACGCCGAGCCTTCCGACGATGAGGACGATGATCTTTTCGTCCGTCTCCGAGCGTCAAGCACCCGACGACGTACCAAGGCACCGGCTGCCATTGTCGACGACGGCGACGACTATGAAGACGCAGGGAGCAATGGTGCTGTCGATGAGGACGACGGTTGGTACCCTTATTTAAGCCTCTCGATACGAAGTCTAATACTCCATGCAGACATGCTCGACTTCATCATCAGTGACGAGTCGGATGCACCTTCGCAGCCGAAGAAGCGCAAACGTAGTGAACCGGCAAAGGCAGCGCAGTCCCGAAAGAAATCGAATATTTCGTCCCCAATCAAGGAGGAGCAGTATGACGACGACGAACTTGATGAGGCCATGCAAGACATCCCAAACACCTCGACAGCCCAACAGTGGCGCTACGACCCGGACTACACTGCTCCAGCCGCATCTCGGACCGCCATTGCCCCAAATATCCGTCGCCTTACCGAGCCCAAGGCCAAGGAGAAAGCGCACGTGAGGGAGCCAGAGGATCGTTATCCTTGGCTTGCTAACATCGTTGACATGAACAAGAAACCCCCGGGCGACCCAGACCACGATCCATCCACTGTATACATCCCGCCCATGGCGTGGAACAAATTCTCTCCTTTCGAGAAGCAATACTGGGAGATCAAGCAAAAGCTTTGGGACACCGTCGTGTTCTTCAAGAAGGGCAAGTTCTATGAGCTTTACGAGAATGATGCCACCATTGGACATCAACTCTTCGACTTGAAGCTCACTGATCGTGTCAACATGCGTATGGTTGGTGTTCCGGAGAGCTCTCTCGACATGTGGGTGAACCAGTTCGTCGCCAAGGGTTACAAAGTCGCCCGGGTGGACCAGATGGAGTCCGCGCTTGGCAAAGAAATGAGAGAGAGGGATGATACAGCGGCCAAAAGCAAGAAGGCAGACAAAATCATTCGCCGTGAGTTGGCCTGTATCCTGACCGGTGGCACTCTTGTCGACGGGAGCATGCTGCAGGACGACTTGGCTACGTACTGTGCCTCGATCAAGGAATCGACCATCGACGGCAAGCCCGCATTCGGTATCACATTTGTGGACTGCGCAACTGGCCAGTTTTTTATCTCGGAGTTCGAGGATGATGTTGACTTGACGAAATTTGAGACTTTTGTCGCCCAGACCAGTCCGAGAGAGTTGATATTGGAAAAGTCCCGTATCTCGATAAAGGCACTTCGGATCCTCAAGAACAACACGTCGCCCATGACCATCTGGAACTACCTCAAGTCGGGCAGCGAGTTTTGGGACGCAGACATGAGTCGCCGGGAGCTAGACACCAGCGGTTATTTTGCCAAAGACGATAGCGGCGCGGAAGCCTGGCCCCATGCACTGGCTCAAGCCAGAGACAAGAATTTGCTCATGGGTGCTCTCGGGGCTCTGGTTCAGTACCTCAGAATGTTGAAGTTGGAGACCGATCTCTTATCTCAAGGCAACTTCGAATGGTACACTCCCATCCGGCGCAACGGTACACTTGTCCTGGACGGCCAGACTCTCATCAACTTGGAGGTTTTCTCCAACACCGTGAATGGCGGGCCCGAAGGCACGCTGTTCGCTCTTCTCAACCGATGCGTTACTCCCTTCGGCAAACGACTGTTCCGCCAGTGGGTGTGCCATCCTCTGTGCGACATCATGAGAATCAATGAGCGTTTGGATGCGGTTGATATGCTCAACACCGACAGAGGCGTACGAGAGCAGTTTACGTCCCAGATGACCAAGATGCCGGATCTGGAACGCCTCATCTCCAGAATACACGCTGCCTCGTGCAAGCCGGAAGACTTCGTGCGCGTTCTGGAAGGGTTCGAACAGATCGAGTACACCATGGGTCTTCTGGGTTCGTTTGGTGGCGGCAATGGTCTTGTTGACCGACTTCTGTCTTCCATGCCTAATCTTAACGATCCTTTATCTTACTGGAAGACTGCTTTCGATCGCAAGAAGGCTAAGGATGAGAAGATACTTATCCCTCAACGGGGCATAGAGGAAGATTTCGACAACAGCCAAGACCGCATCGAAGAGATCAAGCAGGAGCTGCAGGCGGTTCTTGGAAGAAAGAAAGCCGAGTTGAAGTGCAAGACACTCAAGTTTACCGACGTGGGCAAGGAGATCTACCAGGTCGAGGCCCCTAAGTCCGTCAAGGTGCCGAGCAACTGGCGGCAAATGTCGGCAACTTCGAGTGTCAAGCGGTATTACTTTGAAGAACTCACAGACTTGGTGCGCGAGCTGCAAGAAGCGGAAGAAACTCACTCACAAATCGTGAAGGAGGTCGCCGCACGATTCTTCCGGCGATTCGATGCCGATTACGAGACGTGGTCACAGTCTATAAGGATCATATCACAGCTTGACTGTCTCATTAGTCTTGCCAAGGCGTCATCGTCACTGGGTGAACCAAGCTGCCGTCCCCGTTTCGTCGATCAAGAACGCAGTGTTGTCGAGTTCGAGGAGCTGCGCCATCCGTGTATGCTGAACGCAGTCGCTGATTTCATCCCCAACAATGTCCAACTTGGTGGCGGCTCTGCGAAGATCAATCTGCTTACGGGTGCCAATGCCGCGGGCAAGTCAACCGTATTACGAATGGTCCGTATAATCATGCGCGTTTTCCCCTCAGATCACTGCTGACTGTAGCAGTCTTGCATTGCCGTCATCATGGCGCAGATTGGGTGCTATATTCCAGCAACATCCGCCCGGCTCACCCCCGTCGACCGAATCATGTTACGACTAGGAGCAAATGATAACATTTTCGCGTCTCAATCAACCTTTTTTGTGGAGTTGTCGGAAACAAAGAAGATCTTGTCAGAGGCCACGCCTCGGTCATTAGTCATCCTGGATGAGTTGGGGCGTGGAACCAGCTCTTATGATGGCGTAGCCGTGGCGCAAGCTGTTTTGCATCACATTGCGACACACGTGGGTTGTGTAGGTTTCTTTGCCACCCACTATCACTCGCTCGCAACAGAATTCGAGAACCACCCGGAGGTTCAACCGCGCCGCATGCAAATCCACGTCGACGAGGAGCAACGGCGTGTCACATTTCTTTACAGACTGGAGGACGGTGTTGCTGAGGGCAGCTTCGGAATGCACTGCGCAGCTATGTGCGGCATCTCCAGCCGTGTTATTGAGCGTGCCGAGGTAGCAGCTAGGGAATGGGAACACACGAGCAGGCTTAGGGAGAGCTTGGAGAAGGCTAAATCGGGCTGTTATATCCCGCTTGGCATTCTAAGCGACGTGTCGTCTCTGCTTCAGGGTCGTGATATAGTAGGGAAGGAGGGCGTGAAAGTCTTACTTCAGGCTGTAGAGACGCTCTAGTTTCTTAATCTCTATTAGATATATAAATGTTTACTACGAAGGGTTTTTATAAATACTTTAAGATATAAGCTCTTTATTATACTATTGTTAAATTTAAGGGTAATATATATGATAGGCCCTATAGAGGGTATTAGAAATAGAAGTTATTAGCTAGTATAGCTAGACGCTTAGTAGTAATAAAGGGCTTTATATAAATCTAAAGGCTAATATACTATATAGGTGTTAGGGCCTAATAACTATAGGGTATATAAGGGGTACTAGAGGGGCCTAGGGGTACTAGAGGGGCCTAGGGGAGCCTAGAGGGGCCTAGGCGTAAGAGATTAGCTAGTATATCTATAGTCTAGATAGATTTAGTAAGGTATTTAAGGGCCTTCTATAGGGCTAGAGGCTAGTAAAAAGGTAGATTTAAATAGTTGTCCTTCTCTATACCTACCTATTAGTCTCTTAAGGGCATTATTAACTCTTTTACTCTATACAAACCTAGCCTTTCTAATAATAGGCTAGTCTACTCTAATAGTAAGGTATTACCTATTATCTAAGGTATTAAGTTAGGTAAGTATAAATATTATTAGTAGTTAGTAATTCTTAAAAGTAAGTAAATAGTAAAAATACTTATTTATCTTATACTTTAAAAAGAAGTTTAGTATAAAGCTAAGTTTATAACTATTATAGGCTAGGAGTATAAGAATTAAACTCTTATATTAAGAAGAAGCTTTACTATCTAGTATAAGAAGTCTAGTATAAGGCCTTCACTAGGAAGGGAATTAATAATAAAGGTAATATAGGTATAGGTAATAATATAGAATTTAACTTATCCTTTCCTATAGGCTAGGCCTATAGGAAGGGTTTTCTCTATAACTATAGGGAAATATAGGGTAGCCTACAGGGCTAGGCTAGGTTATCTCTAGGCTGTCGCTAAGGTCTAGTAATATCCTTATAGTTATCCCCCCCTTTCTTAGACTTAGCCTCTAAGTTATTTTTTAATAATAAATAAAATATCCTATAGTTATCCTAGTATACTACCCTTAACCTAGGTTATTTTAATAACACCTTAGGCTTTTACTAAACTTAATTCTAGGTATATTAATAACGCCTTACGCTACCTACTTATAGCTAATTAAGCTTATAAGTAATAAATATAACCTTCTATAGGTAGTTAGGCTATAGAAAATAAAATAAAATAACTTAAGGCTAGCTAGGCTATAAGAAATAAAATAACTTAGATTAGTAGGTATAGCTTTAGTAATCCTTTATTAACTACTTAGAGGTAGTCCCTTACTTATTATTTAATAAGTTTATCTTATTTAAGATTTTAGTATATAAGGTAGTATATATAGCTTATACCTTAGAAGTTAGCTTATTATAATAAATATTATTTATATAACCTTTTTACTTATATATACTATAAGTCTTACTAGTATAATATTATAAGCTAGTATAACTAGTCTTACTATACTTCTTATATATCTATAAGCCTAATAATAGCTTAGTAACCTATAGTTACTTTACCTTAGCTATAGGTATATTTATAAGATCTTTATATTCTTTAGTAACCTAGCTAATATTTATATATTTAGATAGTTCAGTATCTTATAAGTACTATATAGTAACTACTATAGCCTTAAGTTTTTAATTAGCATACTTCTAATAGAGTAACTCCCTTTATAAGCCTAGTAGTAGGGTATAGAAAAACAAAAAGGCTAGGGGCTTACTTTTCTTATAAGTAAAGATTAAAGCTTAATATGTAGCTAACTATTTAGTAAAGAAAGCTATAGGGCTAGATACTTAATAAGTATCTTACTTAAGATTATAAAGTTAACTATATAAGACAATCTCTTAGAGGTCTAGATTAATATACTATTAGTAAATAAATACTAAAAAGAATACTTAGTTTATATTAGTTAAACTAGCTTAGTAGATTCTTTAGTCAATCTAGATACTTAAAGACGCCTTTAATAAGGCTTACTTAATAAATTAGGTATCTATAGTAGATAGGTAAAGTTAGTAGCTATTCTTTATAGCTACTAGCTAGTTACTTATCTAAGTAGAGGTATAATCTTCCTAGAGGGTTCTATAAGTATAGGTTAGTAGGTATTTATAGTACTTAATAGTAATAGTAATAAGGCTGATTATTATTAATCTATTAGTAAGTAACTAGATTAAGTAAGCCTACTACTAAAGAAGCTTTTAGAGATTTATAATTAGTAAAGTTATTATTACTAGTAGCTAGGTAGATATGTAAGTTAAAAATATAAGATTTTTATTACTAGCTAATTTATCTATAATAGTAGTAAGCTTTTATAAAGCTATTATTAAATACTACTATTTATTAATTTTAGCGCTAGTCTCTCTTAAAGAGCTAAAGTTAAATAATTATAAAAAGTCTAGTATAAAGCCTTAACTAGGAAGGGAATTAATAATAAAGGTAATATAGGTATAAGTAATAACGTAGAATTTAACTTATTCTTTCCTATAGGCTAGGCCTATAGGAAGGGTTTTATCTATAACTATAGGGAAATATAGGGTAGTCTATAGGGCTAGGCTAGGTTATCTCTAGGCTATTACTAAGGTCTAGTAATATCCTTACATCTAGGTAGTACTATTTAGCTATCTAGGTAGTACTCTATTTTTTATACTAATTAAACTACTTAGATAAATCCTACCTAGCTACTTATATAAAGTTTTCTACTTTTTATTTATTATAACTTTTATTATAGTAATTAATAGATTTTAATAAACTAAATTAATTATATCATAGTAACTCTTTTTAATTTATAATTAATTAGTTTTAATTAAAAGTTTACTAGTACTATTAATAGTAAACCTTCTCTACCTCTCTAGTAGCTATTCTATTTCTTTACTACTAATACCTTTATTATAACGATAATTAATATATATATATACGGTAAGTAGACTAATATAGTAAGTAGGTATTAAGGCTAGATTACCTATAGACCCTAGCATAAGGAATAAAGTATAAGAGCGTAGTTATTAGATACTAAATATTTATTAGATTAGCGCCTTAATAAAACAAGACTAGGTAATAGTTAGTCTATATAGATAGAACCTAATAGAAAAGAAGACCTTACTACCTACTTATAAGGGGGGGAGTAAGTTAAAATAATATAACTAACTAACCCCTACTTAACTATTAGTAACTCTACTACTCTATATAAACCTAGCTTATAATACATTTTAACCTCTATCTACCCTTAAGTATACTAACTAGTAGAGTAAAGAATAGCCCCTAGAAGAATAGTAGTAGCCTACTAAGGGGATAGTACTTAAGATAAACTTAATACTTAAGGGTTTAATACTATAGTAGCTAAAAAAAACTCTACCTATTTAAATACCTAGAGGTATAATAGTAATAATGATAGAGGAGGTACCTAAAGCACTACTAGTAGTAACTAAGGAAGTACTTCTATACTTATTATAACTAAATATAGCTTTAAAGCTATAAAGAAGATAACGCTAAGGGAGGTTTAAGCTCTTATATAGGTAAAGATAAATAAGGCTTAGAAGTAGAAGAATATAGAAATAATCCTAGCCTATAGGAATAAATCTAACCTTAATACAATACTTAATAGTAAGGTATTAGCTACCTAGTAGTAAGCCTCTAAATAACTATAAATAGATAATTAAGGGAAATAATTACGTACCTTTTAGTATAAGGGATTAAGTTAGGCTAAGCTAGTAGACTTCTAGTTTAAGCTTCTAGGCTAATTTACCTTAACTAGCCTAGATAATAATAGTAATAAGGTGCTTTTTATAGGTAGGTACCTTAAGGGACTAGTAGCCTACTAATAAGGTACCTATCTAGATATATACTATAGAAATAACTAAACTAAAGTTACTTAGCCTATAATAGAGAAGTAGCTATGTAATAGTATTACTAATAAGAATATATAAGTATATAATATAGCTTTAAAGCTAGAGAATAAGTATTAAAAGCTAAGGTAATTATACTAAGCTTTTATTAACTAGTAGAAAGCTTCTAAGATAGAGTACCTTAATAAACTAATCGAGAAGCTATAAGTAGTTATTATAGTAAATTATATATTTCTAAGCTAAGAGATAAAGTAATAGCTTATAGCTTACTATATAACTAAGAAGTCTTAAATAATATAGTAAAGTAGGTAAAAATAACTAAAAGAATTTAGAAGAAGCTTTAAGTAAATAGTACTAACTAAATAAGATAATAGTAATAGTAGGGGCCTACTAGGTAGCTATCTTAGGAGTATACTTATACTATAGTAGAAATTAAGACTAAAGTAAGGAATACTTTAACTTTAGTAACTAAAGAAGTATAACTAAGCCTAGCTAAATAAAGTAAAGAAGCTAACCCTAGCTTACTAAAGGGATACTAGCATATAATTAATCTTTAATTTTATACTATAATTATAGCTAGGAAGGCTTTTATTTAAATTAGTACTAAAAGCTAAACTACTGTGACTATAGTTAGGTATAATACTTAAGTAGGAGATATACTATACTAAAAAGTAGCTATAAGTATTAATATAATTAATATACTTTAAGGATAAAAGTCTACTTATAAATACTAATAATTTAAAGTAACTTTATAAGTAAGAATTAGAGGTAAGTAAAAGAAAGAGAAGACCTTAATTAATATAGGTATATACTATAATATAATTATCTAAAAGATAGTATCTAAGTTAGGTTTCTTACTAGAGATTAGTAATAAATTAAAGCTAGAATGCTTCTAAGAATTTAAAGCTTCTAACTATAGTTATAAAGTCTTAAATACCTTAGTAACTAATAATTTAAATACTGAAAGAATATGAGTATACTTATTTTAAGTATTTATGCTAGAATATAACTATATATTAATTCTAAAGATTATTAAAAGTAAGTAGTATCTCTTAACCTAATATAGAAGATACTTAACTAAATATATTTACTAGAGGGTAAAAATATTAAGCCAGTAATAAAGAAAAAGGCTATTAAGAAGGTATAAAAGAATACTAAAGCTACTTTTATATTAAAAATAAGAAATATATAATGTATATATAAACTACTAGAGGAGGAGTAACAAGGTAAAGAGGAAATACTAGAACTAGTAGTATTATTAAAGAAATATATAAAATAGGCTTATATCTTTTAAGAAAGAGGCTAGTATAAAGGTCATAGTAGTAAGTTATATATAATTAACTTAAGACTAATAATAAAGTCTTTATAAGGCTTTATTTACCTACTAGGAAAACCTAAGCTAGCTAAACTTAAGGAGTATTTAAAGAAAGCTTTAGTAAAAGGTTAGATTTAAGAATCTTAAAGCCTAATAGGTACCTCGATTATATTTATACCTAAGAAGAGAGGTAAGCTAAGGCTTTATATAGACTACTAAAAGCTTAATAGTATTACTATTAAAAATTAAATACCTCTACTACTAATCTTAGAGATTCTAAACTAACTTACTGACTTAAAGTACTATACTAAGTTAAATTTAAAGGATAAGTACTACTAAGTAAATATTTATAAGGGAAATAAATAAGAAATAGTATTCTAAATATAATATAGCTACTATAAATATAAAGTTATATTTTAAACTTATTAATATACTTATAACTTTTTAAATATATATTAATACTATACTAATAAGTAACGTACCTGCATAGCGAGCGACGCATCATAGCAAGCGACGCACTCTCTCCTACCCTTCTACCTTTTATATAATTTAATTCAACCACAACGTACGAAATCAATTAAAACTA
>PUHP01001608.1:0-10212 GCA_006783085.1 Colletotrichum shisoi | reverse complement strand
GCAGAAAGTTGCATCTGGGTGGGTGGTAGGGCCGAGGAATAATTGACGATAGTAGTGGTGGTGGTGGTGATGATGGTGCGCAGGATGTGGGGATGCGTACGAAGTAGGGTGGGTGGGTATCCAGCACAAGCGCTGCTTGCAAGGCCATCCAAATCACGTCAGAAGCGCTCATCAAGAAGCGTGCCTTTGAAGGCGCTGTGAGCCATGAGCTTTTTGATGCCGCCTCTACTCTATCCGGAACGTCTGCAACGAGTATGCTCCCGTTTCAACCTTCTTGATCACTTCGCCATCCATGGCTCCGTGCAAATAGCTGCGCCCGTGCTCAGCTCGAGTTTCAGTGCTCAGTGGCACCAGGTTAGGCATAATGGAACTCACCATTCCCCGACATATCTCCAGCGATATCTCGCCGTCTTGCGGAGCGCGTAGGCGTCTGGGCCTCCACAGAGGATACAAACTGCATCCTCGACTTGTAGAGAGGGAGGACCTAAGCCGAAGTGGCCCTGAGAGGTGATGAAGAATATTCTGTCCAGCTGTTCGATGAGGCGCAGCTGCCGGAAGCCTGGCTTGCAGGCGTCCTCCCAAGTCTCCAGCAGGTTGTCCAAGTTCATCTCGGACTCAAGACCCAGCAACCACTCCATGTTCTGAGTGTCAAGACGCTGAGGCCCTAGAGCCTTGCGCGACCTAGGAAATGCCCGGGAGACGAAACCTTTTCATTCAATGAAAAAATACGACTGTGAAGGTAGAGCATCTACAAATGGAGCAATGCACCGCTCTTCGTGAAGTTGAAGTTGAGTGGGTGCCTAATGATGTTATCGGAACCGCAAGCAGCTCGGCCAAGCCACATAAGGGACATGGGACAACTCTCTAAGCCTCAACGAAAGGGCTGCTCCGAATCCCACTTCACCTGACTGGGCAGCTGTAGGTGTCATCCTTCATGGGCACACAAACAATCATTCAATTACTACTCCGATCGCCAATTGACAATGTTGGAGTACTCCCCTTCACACTGTGATAATTACATCAGCAGCTATAGAGGTGCTGTTTCTATGAATCGCTCTTCAGGATAGTTAGTTACTCTTCTCTGCTCACCCCTATCGCCTGACCTTCAAACGGCGAGCAATCCGGCCGCATATGAGCGACAGAGTGGTGGGATTTGCCAGTGGGCTGAAGCATATGGCCGATGGGATCGAGCGGGTTGCTTCTTGATCATATTGGCTTGGAGTTAACAAGATGGCCGGCGGGATGCTGTCAAACTTGATACTGTAGTTTGTTTGAAAATAAACAGCATTTTTAAGTTTTCGTAGTCTTGATCTTGACCAAGGAGGCATTGCACCTTAAGATATAGGCTTTTCAAATACATAGTTAGCAAGAATCGAATTAGATATTCTCTTGTTGATTAGACTCATGTTGTTAGTGCAAAAGTAGCAACTTGTCTGTATTCCAACTCGTCAAATGGCGGTCTTATATCAATCAACATGGTTGGATTCGTTTGTAAGGCAAAAAGTAGCTTCTAAAACACACTCGACTTGTATCTAAAGCAAGCTTACATGAGTAGGGGATCCAGCTAAAGAAAGGGGTTTGGGTGATTCCTGCTGTATCCTGAAGCAAGACCAGGCCTGCCCGATCTCGCGGTTATCGTCCATACGTCAGCCATGACCTTGGCATATCTTTACTGGGGGACCTGTGAGGATGACCTTCATGGTATGTAAAAATACACATTTGACAAGTGTTCCGCAATTCATACTCTATGTCGGCTTACACATGACACTGTGATTCCAACCAAGTTTGATCAGGTCGAAAAGTTGTAATGTTATCTACCAACGCTCCCATAACCAACACATGCGAGGGCAGGTTCCCAGACCATCCACTCCTAAGCCACGGTGGAAAAGAGACACAGAAATACCTATTACACAGCAAATAATACCCGTACAACGCCCCAACACCCCTCATGAATCTTAACTCCGCATCATATCTGGTTCAGCTCTTCTTCCTTGGCTGCGTCCGCCTGTCTCGATTCCATGGACCCCTTGAGGTGGGTATAGGCCAACACGACGTTGACGATCTGCGGCATGTGCTTGACGCTCAGGAACGCCTGACCGTGGTCCATGCCGTCGAGGTACATCAGCTCCAGCTCCCCCCGGCCTGTCCATCGTTCGGGCGTCGTAGCCCACTCGAGCTTGTCGTGGCGGGTGTAGTTGAGGTCGCCAAAGTAGACGTAGCTAGCGACGGCGGTCGGGTCCGTCACGCAGTCCTCGCCGCCCACCACCACCGTCGTGCGCTTGCCCTGAAGCTGCGGCGTCCACAGAATGAAATCCTGCCAGCGGAACCGGCGGGCGAGCGTGTGCGCAACCATTGGGTCTGTGGCGACGAGCCAGATCTCCCACTCGTTGCCCCATCTCGGCCTCCGCCGGGTGAAGTTGTAGGCCACGGCGGGCAGATGGAGGAGCAGGGAGACGGGGTCGATGAGGACGATCGAGTTGATCCTAGCCGCGATGTCGGGCCGGTTGAGCAAGGGCGAAGCGAGAAGGGTGCCGAAGGAATGGCCGGCAAAGACGAAGTCGGTGTAAGCCTGCTGCATGATGATGGCGTCAATGCCATCGACTAGTTCCTTGGTGGTCTGCAAGGGTGGGCAAATGCGCGAGGAGACGGGGAGGATCTCAATGGCGAGGACGCCGACGTCCTTTGGGATGCTCCAGAGCCAGAGGAGGTAGGGGAGCATGCCGACGCCGACGCCGTGCATGAAGAGAATGGGACGCTGGGTCGTGGACGTGTGTGGGCGGCAGAAGTAGCTGAGCCTCGGGTCGGCGGACTCGTTGGGGGAGAGTAGGGTCATGGGCCGCCAGGGGAAGACGGAGAAGAAGGTGTTGCGTGGTTGACGGTAGAACTTGAAGCCCCTGATGAAGAGGACGAGGGTGGCGAAGAAGTCGAGCGAGCCTGTAATCTGCGGGACTTGTCAGTGGGCGGCGCCGATGCCACGTCCTCGCCGAGAGAGGGGGACTCACAAGGTAAAACAACAAGCTTCGATGGGTGATCTCGATGGGGTCGAAGCTGAGGCGCATCGGGGCGGAATCTCCAAAGCCGCCCTTGATGGTGACACCGGCTCGCTCCTCGGCATCGGCGATGTATTCCTCGAGTTCCTCCTCGTGCTCTCCCGGATGGCCCTGCTTTTCGAACAGCGCCCACAATAACCAGTCCTTCAGGTTCTCCCTCCGTATGTCGCCGAGCTGGGCGTTGCAGTGCCACTTCCGAATGTACTGTTCCACATCGGGCACATGATCCAAGCCATCATAGAAGAACCGTCGACGCTCATCTCGTGACAGCGACGTCGGTTGAGGCCCCGGTTTCTGTAGACGGTTCCGATAGGGGATGAACCAGGCCAGGTAGAAAAGGATTTCGATGGCGCCGACTACCTCGATGACGATGGAAACGGGGTGCGCAATGCCTGGGACGCCTGCTATGGCGAAGATAAACCAAAAGTAGAGAAAGCAACCGAGTCCAAGGTATTGGAAGAAGATCACCATGGACCGCACAAGGATGAGTTCTGGGACCGACTTCCCCACGAGCATTTTTGCTGGACGGGACGGGACGGGGCGGGGATCAACAAACAATACTAGGGGTTCTTTCGTTTGGATTAAAAACCGACTGGAGCTGTCAAACGATTATCTTGGGCGTTGACGGCGTCTGTCAAAAGCCGCGATCTTAGGAGTGGCAGATGACCTAAACCAAAAACCGACGGTGCAGAGCGGCGCCAGCGTTAGAGATCGACGAAACGGTATGGATCTGGCCTGCAAAAGGACGACACGGGCGATGCCTTTTTGTTTCTTCACGCTTGAGACTTTGGGGGAGACGGGTAACAAGCTCGCAGCCAGTGAAAGTACAAGCCTTCACTTGCGTTCCTCCGGCGTCCGGGCACAGCGGGCTCGTCAAGCGCACAGCGGGCTCTGCGTGCGTAGGTTTGTGAAGGGAGAAGACTTCAGCAATTCGGACGAAACCTAGACGATGCTTGTACGTTTAGCTCCACCGGAGTCCAGCACCCAATACCACAGCGAAACGTCAAAGTCTATGCTAGATAGTTGGGTCAAGGGGGGGGGGCTTGGACAAGGATCCGGTCGTCTCGCCAGAGGCAGCGAGGTCGTTTGGAGGGGACCGGCGGGTGATGGATGGGTTTGAAGGTAATCGCTGTGAAGCAGATTCCTACGATGCACTTACGTGAGGCATCGGTGGCCTGGGGGGGATAGGGGTTTGCTGATCCAAACAGGGAGCGTTCGCAGAGTGGCAGGTCGACTATCCGTAGACATATGCCATCTCGAGGAGCACGGACAGTTGCCAAGACGAGTAAACTTTAATGCATAAGAACTCGGATTCGAACACGGGCGGGAGGGGTCGATGCAGCAGAGTAGCGTAGTCCATTACAGTACAGAGTAGACAGTTGTACGGCGGTTTGGTCAAGGATTTTGAGCCGCATCGGGGGGGAGAAGGCGAAGGTCCGTTGGATCCCACCGCGACCGGTGAAGCGAGGATACTAGTGTACACGAGACAATGCACAGAGTACTGTCTGCGCTGGCGTATTTGTACATGGTAGACAAATTGGGCTTCATCGTGGGGGGCGCAGGGGTTCGACCATCGGACGGGCTGACGGAGGAGACAGAGAGAGTTGCATCTGTCGATACGGAACCTGATGGGCACTTTTGAACTTGGCCTGGGTACCTAGGTACCTAGATAGGTACCTATCTACCTACCGTAGGTACGGATACAGAAACATGTAGAGTTATTAGGGCACTGATAGAGTGCAGCTTGCTAGACTGAATTGGATTTAGCGTCAGGCCTTCACGCGAATCAAAGTCTCCCGGCTCCACTCGATAGGTGCCCACAGCAGCCCCATCATCATCGGTAAATGTGGCTTGACCCACTCGGCTTCTCTTTCTCTTTCTCTCTCACCTCCGACTGGACGCCACCAGATCCAGGCGGAGGAACATTTCCAACCGTCACACGCCCTGCTGACGCCTTCTCCCGCTTTTTGCACTCCAACACGCCTAAAACCCTCCATCACTACCAACATGGTGGCGTCAGATCCCGCTGCCCTACCCTTCAACATTGCCGATGGACGGTGTGGGCGTCGGACACGGTGATCCGGAACAACTATGCTTTCTCATGATCCATTGTGGCTTGCAAAATATGGCCCCAGTAACTAACGTGGTCTTGACAGCTGCTCTGGAACGCTCACAGGCAGGCAGGATAAAAACTCCCATGTTCCTCGCTCCTCAAGAAGAAGCAAAACAATATCACATCCATCAACCAGAACTTGGACTGGGCGGGGTTTCAACTGATACATTCTGATCCTGTTCTCAAACTAAACGCCCTCCTGTCTCGTCGCAACTCACTCGCCAGATCAAGCAGCGTCTTCATCACTCAACCGACCGTCTCGCACTCTCGCATCCGTACTCGGGCCCGTCCCATTCTCCATCGCACCCCGTCCCATCACATCACGGACCGCCTAACACCATGTCGTCCGCCAACGTCAAGACCGTTCTCTTCCTCGGAGCCACAGGAGGATGTGGCCTGTCGGCTCTGCGCCGGTCTCTGGATGCCGGCTTCACGTGCATCGCCCTGTGCCGCACCCCGTCCAAGCTGACCTCCCTTCTGCCGTCCGAGAAGTATCCCAATCTGCGCGTCGAGCAGGGCAACGCCCACGACGCTGGCGAAGTCGCCCGCCATGTCTTGTCGCCTCTTGACCCAACCCGCTTCGTCGACGCCGTCGTCTCCTGCATCGGCGCCTGGTTCGACATGCGGAAAATGAACCTCGAAGACGTTCACGTATGCGAAAAGGGCATGGCCGTCTTGCTCGATGTCATCAAAAACCTGCGCGCCGAGAAGGGCGTCTCTGGAAGCCCACGCATCATCGCACTCAGCAGTACGGGCATCTCCAAGTTTGGGAGGGACACGCCTCTTCTTGTTGCGCCGCTCTACAAGGGCCTGTTGCACACACCTCACGAAGACAAGCGCGTCATGGAGGAGCTGCTGTTCGCAAGCAACGAGGCCTGGTCTGTTATCCGCGCCAGCTTCCTCACCAACGGCATAGAGCAGCCGCCCAGTGCCGTCCGGGTTGGTATCGAGGACCCTGTTGAGGGCGTGGAAGAACTTGCTATTGGATATTACATTGCTCGTGAGGATGTTGGCAAGTGCATCTTTGAGAACGTTCTCCAAAAGGATGGCAGCGATGGATTCGTCCGCAAAGTAGTGACTGTCACCTACTGAGAGGGCTGCTCCTCACACTTCTTCTTTTCTTCTTTCTTTTGTTCAGTTACTGCATCAATTTACTTAATACCCTGTCTTGTACGCGCGACTATACACGCCCTTCACCACTAGACTAGAACCATGTCAGCCATCTTCAGCCATGATCATGACGTATGTAGTTATTCATTTTCCTACTATTATCTACACCAGCCTCTCCACCGGAGCCTACCTATTTTTAATTCCATCCATCCATCCATCCATTCTATTGGTGCCGTAGGAGTCTTGGTGGCGAACCCAAGATGCACTTTATGCCTGGTATCACCTAGTTCATGGTGCGTCTGAGGAAGCAAACAAGGTCATTTACACCTTCAGGCTCGGCAATCCAATGCCCGCCGCGTTCGTACTCATGCCGCTCGATGTTCGCCTGACCGATGTTGCGCAAAGCGTCTCGCAGGACACGCCCGTTTTGTACGGGGACAACATCGTCGTCCATTGAGTGGGCTACAAAGACGCAAGTAGCCTTCATTCCATCTGTAAGACTGAACCCTGATGCCGGCAGACGCTCTTCACCGACGCTTGGCAGCCCATACTGTGCCAGCGCTGGATTGTCCCAGGTAGGAAATCCGATGTTCGGCTAGGTCTTCTGATATTTCGTTTTCAAAGACCTCGCTCGAAAACTCTTCGCAGTTGCTGTCTCTTCCGTGGAGAAGAATGAAGGTATGTGTATGCTTGTGGCCGTTTGCGGGGTTGACGATGCACACATGCCGTGCAGTCGATTCCTCGACCGGTGATTTCATGACAGCTGCGTTTGAAGCTGAAATAACTCGGCAAGTGAGCGGTTTCGATAAGAAATGACGAAAGAGGTTGTTGTACAAGGATAGAATGGCTCGGTTGATCAATACCCATTGACAAAGTATAGCCCCTGAGTCCCTGACGGCTTCAAGACACAGCCCGCAATATGTTTCAAGGTTTTATAGGTGTTTTGTGTTTGGTGTGAGGATATTATCCAGAGACCTACTAAAAGCATCCAGTAGCAGTTTTATAACAGCTTAAATGGTAAAAACACGCAGCCCTTGATGACATTGGCAGCGCAGCACAGCATGCTGCCTAGTCAGGGAAGACGCCGTAAGAGGGTCACGTTTAGGCAGCAGCGTCCAATTCTGACTAGAGAATACACAACCATAGGTTTGCCTGTCTTAGCTATTATTACCTCTCCCCACGATACACGACATTCCACCTACACACTGCACTGTTGATATACAGCTTTGTTCTGAATCAAGAAATGCTTCCCCTTGCTCTCGGGTTATTGGCTGGCCTCTGGTGACGCCCTTCCAACCTCACCAAGACTGGATTCCGCCCTTGTTGACAACTTTACCAACATCAGCATCTCGTTCGCCCTCCACTACCTTTTTGATCAAGTTTCCTCCGTCGCTTGGTTCCCCAGCGCCCATCTTCTTGAGCAACTCAGGATTTCCTCCCAGGCCGGTGGCCAAGAAACCGGGGGAAATGCACCACACCTTCACGCCGTCGGCCTTGAGCAACCAATGCCAGTTCAGCATGACCATGTTGAGCGCGGCTTTGCTCGAGCGGTACCCTGCCTGCATGGTGTATGGTTTTGGCCAACCGGCCGGCGGAACGCTATGAGGCTGCAGCGGGGACAAACCAAGCGTCTCCAAGCCATGGAGGTCCGAAAGCCCGCTCGTGACGAACAAAACACGGGGATCGGTTGACTTGAGGAGAAGCGGGACGAATACGTGAGTGATCACATGGGTGCCGGAAGTGTTGACATCATATGATTTGTTGAAGTTTCGACGGAGAGTTTTGATGTCATCTGGGTTGTAGGTTTGAGGGTTAAAGTCATGAGAAGCGCCTATCGAGTAAATTAGTTGAATAGGGTGACGGGTCCGGGTAACCGCAGAGTTAATGTCAATGAGGCGTTTAACCGAGACATACCGGCGTTGTTTACTAAAACATCGAGGACCCCGTGTTTGTCCTTGACGGTCTGGAACGCCTTGAGAATAGAGTCGTCATCGGCGACGTCGACTTGAATGAGCTCCAGGGAGCTGATAGTGGATGGGAGTTCCGTTTTGAGTTGGGTGATGGCAGCTTCGCCCTTGTCTGCAGACCTTGATCCAAGAATGATGTGGTACGGCCGTTCGGATTGAAGCAAGGCCTTGACGGTTTCGTATCCGATGCCCGTATTGGCACCGGTAACGAGCAGAATGCGCTTGGAAAACATGGTGCCCAGATGAGTAAGGAGTAAGAGGTTGAACCGGGGTTGACTTTTGATTATCAGGTCTGGAGGTAACGGAAGAACGAGCACATTTTATATGTTCAGTCTAGGCTTGTGGCATGGTAGTTTTGCGCCGTAGCTCTGCTTCTCTTGTCTTGTGTTTTCGGAACTCGCGTCCGGATTTAAGCTGCACAAAGGCCATTTTGCCGTCGTTCCAATCAATGATGCTCTGCTGCCTGAACTCGGCCTCCGAGCTGGGATTACAATGCATAAGTGCTTATTGAAGTTCACCCTTTTTTCTCAGGAAGCAGCAGGGACTGAGTGGACGGAAGCACGTGGTCTCATGAAGCATCTGCTTCTCTGTTGCTTCAACTCTCAAGGTGGAAGCAAAGAAACATGTAATACGTATGCGTTGCGGTAGGGGTGTCCGCAATGAGTGATGCCCCTGCACCTGTTCGGCACCTGAAGCTCCCCGCCCCCGGGAACCTGGCCTGCCTGGCTTTCCTGCTAGCGCACGGAACCGCGATCCGTTCTTTTTCTTTACCTACCTAGGTAAGGTAGTGAGCACTAACAGAGACCAGGTGGATAATGCAGCGTCTACCTACAATAGCAACCGCTGGTAAGCCTCAGCGGTTGCTTACCTAGAGGGAGGCTAGACCCTGGACCGATAAGACCACCGTACCTAGGTAGGTAGGTAGGTAGGGAAACGTACTTCGGGAGGCATTCCGTCTTGCTAAACGACGTGTATAAGTAGAAGTGCGCAACAACCCCCTCCTCAGATTTACTTGCTCATGGCGTCATTGACAGCGCCAAACCGCCACAGGACGTCGTCGTCAAGTCGCCTCTAGCCGAACCCAAACGTGGAATACATGCAACAAATCGGCATTGCTTCATCCGCTCATCATGACTACCAAATCAGTCCTCCTTATTGGCGCCAACGGCACACTAGGCGCCAAACTCTTGGACGCCCTCGTCGCAGCCAAGTCATTCAAGCTCAGCGTCCTCAAGAGAGCCGGTTCCCGGAGCAAGATCCCGTATGCGGCGGACCAGGTGCAGACCATCGAGGTCGACGATGACCTTTCTTTCGAGGGCCTCAAGACTGCTCTCCGAGGCCAGGATGCCGTCATCGTAAGCTTCCCTCTGCGGAACGCCGAGCAACACTTGCGCATCGCAGAGGCCGCCTCGGCTGCGGGGGTGAAGCACTTCATGCCCGCCGACTTCGGCAGCATTGACGCCGATAACCCCCGCGCACGGGAACTCATCCCGCTCTACCGCCACAAGCTCGCCGTCCGCCAAAAAGCTCAGGAGCTGGCGGAGGCAAACCCGGACTTCGCATGGACCGGCATCGTGTGTGGTCATTTCTTTGACTGGGGTCTTCAGAAAGGATTCTTGCATGCCTACCTCGACAGAAAGAAAATCGACATCATCGACGGCGGCAACATCAAGGCCTCGGCCTCCTTGCTCCCAAGAGTTGGGGAGGCCGTGGTGCGCATTCTCAACCTAGGCGTCACCGATGCGACGAAGAACAGGACGTTGTTTATTCAGAGCTTCTGCGTAACCCAGCATGAGCTGCTCCTGTTGAAAGTTCGGGTGCAATTGTGTGTATTGATGTGTGTGTTGTCTCTGGAGCAATTCCTGCCCCCCTATGTCCTTGGTCTATGTGGGTATGTCCCTCAACACTGAAAACCCCACTTTTAGGTGGCCAGATCCATCCTGTCAATGTTTCCGACATTTCCCGAGCGAGG
>PUHP01001606.1:0-10087 GCA_006783085.1 Colletotrichum shisoi | reverse complement strand
GTTTTGAGTAGCATCATGATAGGTATCTACGTCGTCTGCAGTGGCATGGTCGACGCTAAGGAAGATAAAGGATCTAGCTAGCCAACTAAAGCTATTTACAGAGCTAGATAATAATGCCTTTACTTAACGCCTTCTATTCCAGAAGGTCAAAAAAGGCTTCAGCGAGCAGGTATATAAGCTAGTAACTGCCTAGCAAAAGCTAGAGCTTCTGCAGGCCTAAGTCAACAACACTGCAGCAAGGAAAAGAAGGGTAGTCAAGCTAGATCCTAACACTAAGTTTGCCACTATCTTAGACGTGCAGAAGGCGCAGGTTAAGGCTAGTAAAAAAGAGGATGTAACAGCTGAATCTAGCGCCTCTAATAGCCCTAGTAAAGCTAAGGACTGTATTATAGTAGCATCTAGGCGTAGTTAATAGTTAATTAAAAAGGGTGGTGATGTTGTGGATAGCTTTATTTCGTGTGTTCCAAATTGGGGGTTGTTCCAAAAGTGGGTATGTTGACTTATCACGTTTCAAACGCTTGGGTTATTTATGTCTTGGCAACTTTGCTCATCCTCCTTTTCTAGTATTAGGCAGCTAGACTGAGTTACAACTCAGCATGTATCCATCGCCGGCAATGAAACACCTTAAAAGAAAAAGTCATGTTCATCTACAAAAATTATTACTACTTGAATCCAACTTCTCTCAACCATCTCTTCAGAGGTACAGCAAGTAGGCTTTCATGGTGTCTGTCAATACTGAGGGATAATGTCTTATCTGGTGCTGCGTTCTGCAGAAAGAGCGTTTTCGTGTTGCCTTCCTTCTGACAGAGGCTATAAGACTTTAAAGCTAGGTAGTTAAAGAAATGACAGAACTTACACCTAATGTATTCTCCCTGTAAACTCTGGTTGACTTGCACCATGAGAGCAAGTCTGCTGGTGTGTAGGCAGGTTACCTATCCTGGGCAAATGCTCTCCATGCATGCAAGAGTATTCAGTCTCTGGATATTGGCAATGTTTCCATCCCAGCCATGATCCTCTTCCACTTTTCTTTCAGGCCTTTTCCTTCCTCTTGTCAACTTCAACTTCTCATCTCACGTGATCCTCATCCCAAGTCACTCACACACAAGCAAGGGGACAAGAAAACAAAGGAATCGCCTGGCTGTACCCCTACTCTCGCCTAAGCTGGTTGAGCGTATTCACAGTTCGACATTCTTTCTTTACTGAAAAATCTGGGTAGGTGAGAATTTCCTCTCCTGTTGTTGTCTAGGCCTCCCCTTCATCTTTTGCTACCCAAGTCTCTGGGGATTTATTCTCTTCAGTTCACCACCGAGCCTGCTGAAGGCTTCCTTCCTGCGGCATCGCGCTCTTGTTTTGCTCAAAGTCAACTAACCTCGTCAGTCTCTCACAGCCAAGGACCTGATCACACCGGAAAACAGCACGAAAGCCGCGATGGGTACGCACGTGTCTTCTTGGAAGGCGCTGTGTCGCAGTCTCCTTTATCTGACCATCCTCGCTCTTTTGGTCAATACCTGCCAGGGTCGAGGCAAAGGTGAGAAATACCATGAATCATACTTTTCAACATCATCATCCATCTAATATTTGACCGTATCCCAGACCACAAGGAGCGAGATGGCTCCTCTAGAGAGTTGACATCTCTTGCCACTACCGATGGAACTACCCTCTCCATTTCAGCATCCGAGAGTAGACAGGGCCGAGTTGTCACAAGCATCGTGACCACCTACATCCTCGTCACTCTCCCATGTGGCGCTTCCGACCTGCCTTCTTCGATCAATCTCCAGACTCCCGCTTCGTCTATTTCAATCAACGTCAATGCTACCAGAGGTCCTGGAAGTAGTCACACGCGGCCCTGGAACACAACCGTCGTCAACTCTGGCGTCTCTTCCAGTCGTACCAACTGGAACAGTACCAAGGTGAACACTAAAATCTCGACGATGGTCTCGAATGGGACCACAACTGCTGTCAACACTGGAGTCCTCATTCCCTCTTCGAACAGGGGCGTTCCCACTAGCAAGCCCGGGCAGTCGCCTGTCCTCTCCAGCGGAATCACCGCAACTGCAAACCCCCCTTTCTCGCATTCGGTATCCGGCTTGTCCTCGAAGTCGATTCAGACCAAGCAGCCGGTTGAATCAGAGAATACTTCTTTCAACGTTTCGCCCTCTTCGCCTATCACTGCCTCTACGCAAGGGGGCCAGTCCAGCAGAAGTGCCAGGTCCAGCACTTTCACCCTGCAGATATCTTTGTCCCAAGGTGGTACAGACCGGACCTCTCGTGTCAGCACATCCCCTGGTCAAATAACGACCCCAAGCGCCGGTGCCCAGCCAGTCGAGTCGTCTCCCTCTGGTAGCACCAAGGCCACAGGCAATGGCCCGTCTCTGCCATCCAGTTCCGGAGAGGGTGTGAGGAGCAGCACCGGCTTGCGCCAGACATCTCCATCGGGCACTGATCGCGATGTACCGACCTCATCCATGTCCCGTTCTTATCCCAGCGGCGGCAGCACCCAGCAGCATTCAACCAAGGCGTCTAGGCCTTCTGACGGCAACAAGAGCAAGACGACAGGGACCACAGAGAATGACGATAGCAGCAAAACGTCCACCAAGAAAGGCCATGACGACAACAGCAGTGACAATGACAAGTCGACCAAGGCCTCCCCGGGCAGCACGCAAGACAGCGGCAAATCGTCCACCAGCGCCGCCTCATCCACCGGCAAGTCTGCTTCGCCCTCGGCAACTGCTGACCCTGGAAGCAGCGAGACAGGTAGTCCCAAGTCCACGTCGTCCGAGGACCAAGACTACGCCACGGTCTTCATGACTGCCACCATCGACCCTCCTCCCGGCGTCGACCCAAAGACTACCGTCACCTGGACCTCGACCGAGGTCACCAAGACGACGACCCGTGACGGCAGCGCCTGGCCCACCATCTTCCCCGTGTGGTTCTGCGGCGGTGGCCAGCTGCTTTGTGCACCCAAGTGCCTCATCCCGTTCCTCTTCTGCGGCGGCATCGATGGCCCAGGACCCCTCGGCTTCCCGTGGGCAAAGGTCAGTCCAAGTTGATAGCTCGTATCGTGCCTCGGGAAGTGAACTAAGCTGACAATATAATACGATAACAGCCTCCACCGAGGAAGCCCAGGGGCAAGCCGCGCAAGGTGAGACCCGATGACCCTACCGACCCTGAGGATCCCGAGGAGGATCCCGAGGACGATCCCGAACCCTCGGAGACGCCGTCGTCTTCCTCATCTGAGGCTTCCTGCACCGCATCCACGACCATCTCGCCTCACTGCGATCAGCACTGTTTCGTCAGTCCCGTCACGAAGACCGGCGGCTCGACGACCAGCTTCACCACCTCCTGCAACACGGCCACCTGTAAACCAACCGTCGTCTGCAGCAGGACGCTCGACACGACCACGACGACAACCTTCACCACGCACTCGTCCACTCCGACCCCCGTCGAGCACTTCTGCGGAGACCGAGAGTCCCCCTGTCTTGACTGTGGCAAGGAGAGGACGGGAGCCAAGGGGATCTTCGCCCGTCAACACGGCTTCATCCCTTGGAACCCCGACCCGGATCCGGAGCTCCTCAACGGCCCCCAGGGACTAACACGCCCCGAGACGTGGCCGCAGGGCCCGCAGAACTGGTGGGATCGCATGTGGAAGTACGTCTACCACTACTGCGACGGGCTCACAGCGCCCCGGCTCACGCTGGACGGCGAGCGCCTCGAGATGGGCTACTCGACCATGCACGCCGACGAGTTCAAGGACCAGGGGATCGCCGGCGCGACGGGGCCCTTCTGGGGCTGCAGCGGCGTCGTCATCGTCACCAAGAGGGGCATCTACACGAGCCACGTGTGGGAGATCCCCAACTTCCACAAGGGCACCCACAACCCGACGGCCCTCGACTGGGCCGAGGAGTTCGAGGAGGGCATCCTGCGGTTCCTCAAGCGCGGCTCGGGCGACCGCGTCGGCGGGTACGTCGGCGTCGACCAGCTCGAGGACTCGACGGACATCTTCGCCAACAAGCAGGAGGACACGCTCGCCGTCATCCTCCACGTGCCCTCGTCCATGGCCTTCTCGGGCAGCTCGCAGATCCCGCCCAACTACGGCGACTTCGACCCCCGGCACGCGGCGCTCGTGGACCGCTGGGCCGACTTCATCGCCGGCGACCTCGGCTTCCCGCGCGACAAGATCCGCAAGAACATCTACGTCAAGGGTCCCTCGTACTGGCCCGCCTACGTCGAGGAGCGGCCGCCGCTGAACCCGATGGACATGTACACGCCCCCTTACGGCCTGCTGCACTGGCAGTACCACCCGGCCCACGTCGTCGAGACGCTGGCGGACGGCACCGAGATCCGCAAGCCGACGATCCGCGTGTGGTACGAGAAGTTCCTCATCTTTGAGGAGTCGTGGTGTCTCCCGGGCACCCTGGCGACCCGCAACAATAAGGGTGGCGGCGGCGGCGGCGGATCGTGCCCGATGCCCTCTGCTCCGGCGGCCCAGTCTTCTCTCGCGGCGTCTGGCGGTTCGGGCTCGGCCTCTGGTTCTGCGTCCGGCCGTGGTACTAACAAGCTGTCTCCCACCTCCGCAGCCACCAGGAACTCGTCTTCGACGGCTTTCGTTCCTCCTGCGGGACTCCCCAGCAACAGTACTCGAGCCAGCGGCGCGTCGACTAACACGACTCGTCTCCCCGCCAACAGTTCCTCACCCTCATCCTCGTCGTCCAAGGCAAAGGCCACGGCCTGGGTCACCGCCACCGCCGAAGTCACAGTCACGAGCTGGGTCGACCCCACGCCGTCCGGTGCCACGAACAGGCCCAGTTACGTGTCCGGCGGGCCCGTCCTATCCCGCGTCCCAGCCAGCGAGGCGACGAAGCCTCTCCCGACCCCGAGCTACGGGCCATCCCAGCGCGTCGTCCGCATCAGCCAGGACATGTCCTTCGGCGCCGACAAGAAGACGAACCACACGGCCGTCATCACCGTGTACGAGATCTCCGATGCCGCCGGGGGCGGTGTCGGGGAGACGATCCTCGTCAGCCAGCGCGACGGCGGCGGCGGCGGCAGCCCCGTCGACCTGCCGAGCAAGGTCATGGTCGAGGACCAGGACGGCGGCCGGCTCGAGGTCAAGTTCGTGACGGCGCCGCAGCAGATCGAGCTCGAGTCCAAGAGGCGCGGTAGAGTCCTCAAGTGGGCCATGATCAACATCAAGGACGAGCAGAGCCCGGACAAGCCGTACTGCGACGTCCGCAACGTCACACCTGGTGAGGTAAGTCTTTGTCTTGCAATGTTTGGTTTGATGAGGTCCAAGCTAACGTTGAAATCTTGCAGGGCGTTCTGATGAGATCCGTCGAGTGCTTCTATAATACTTAGACCTTTGTCTGGCAGATCGACAGTCGTACCGACGACGGGCTTCTATCAAGGGCGGGGTCTCAAACAACAGAAGAACAACGAGGGAGGGAGGGATAGAAAACATTCGGCCGGTAGTGAATTCAGTGGCACAAGGCTTGATCAATGGGTCTTCTGCTTCCATAGATGCCGTCTTCTCAGACCACCAAAGAATAACCCGTTCCGCATCCCCGTTCCATGCGTTGTGTCCATGATTGTGACTGGATGAACGAAGAACCCCCCCCCCCCCTTTTTTATGCAAACATCCAGTCCGTCCTCGGAACACAGCAGTTTGGCATACCCGAGCGTGTAACACGCTCAACAACCAGAATCAAACTCTTCAGTGAGACTCCTCGGCTCTGTGGCCCGTGTACTATCCCACGCAGGTGACATCCCGCCCAGCCTCCTCGCCCTCAGCGTCCTTAAAGGGCAGACAAGAGGTATTCCAGAGAAACAGGAAGGGTATTTGTTCCCATCCCGAAGCTATCTACACCTAAGACCGAGTTTTAAGATTGACTTAAGTTAGCAGAAGGGGTTCCCCCTTCTTCTACGCGTAATAACATCTTCTCTGCTCCACCACTAAGCACGACTGCGTTGGTGGAACTGTCAGTCAGATGGGTTGTACGTGTGTTGCGATGCCTTTCAGAAGAGTGAGGTAGCATGTCGGCCCAGTGCTTCCGATGTCTCACAAATGGACGGACGAAGACCATACAGACCTTTGGCCGCGATCTGCCCTTATAAAACAGACGGAGCAGCCGCATTCGGGCTGGGCTAAACCGCCGCCGAACTGGCCGGTTCGGCGGGGATCCGGTCCATGCGAATCTCGCCGGTCCCATCCTTTGCGCCCGTATGCCTTGAGGCTCGGGCTGCCGCGCGGGCCCAGCTCGTGGCAGCCGTTAAGGCTGTTGGCCTGTTCCAACAGCAGCAGCTCACGAACAGGCACTCGTCTTTTCAGCCTTGCTAGAGCCGGTCCAGCGAGTCAAACCCTTTGGCTGGTTTTGCGCTGGGGTCAGTCGACTTGTCAGGGTGGCAGCGAGGTAAGTGTGGCAAATCTCTGAATAGCCTGTCGCCGAGAGTTAACTAATTACAACAATGACGTGCGCCGGTCTTGGTGAGACCCAGCGCACTTGACGGCGACATCAGCGTGGAAAGTGAAGTACGGGGGTCGTCGAAAAGGGCGTCATCCCTTTCCTCGGCTCTCTGATGTTTTTGCGTCCAAGCTTCTGTCATCTAAGCCCAGCATCTACATACACATTAAGTCAGACTACCCACTTTTCGGCCCCCCCCCCCCCCATTTCGGCACCCCATTTACACCAAAAGTGCTAGTTTTTACCCTACCCTTCTAAAACTAACTATAAAAGCTATAATAAAATTGAAATAGAGGTTTTATAGGAATTTATTTATATTACAAGGAAAAGAATTAATAATAAGTATTTCTACTATATTATACTAATAATAGTAGTAAGAATAGTACTTTCTAATTTTATATATAAAATACTATAAATAATAATAGTAGTATGTATTTATTTTTATACTATAAAATAAAAGTCTACTTCATTTATTTCAACTTTTATGATATAAAAATAGTCTAAAAATCTACTAGAGCTTATACTTCCTACTATTAAGTACTCTATTCTATAATAAATATTTTACTATATAAAAAGTTTACTAGTATATTTATATGCATAGAATAATATTTTAAGAAAAAAGAAAAAGAATATGTAAGTATTTTTTTTATCTATAGCCTAGTATTATATAGTATTATTTATATATAGTTTAATTATATAAAATTTATACTACTAATTATACTTTTTTTTTAAAAAAACTCTTAATTAGTATATAAACTAGTTATACTATTGATATTTATACTTATACTACTAGGTATATACTATATTTAATTAATTTAATATAGTATTTTCTTAAACTTTAGGTTAAGATCTATTTATAGGTACTTTTACTTATTTTATAGCTCTTATAGTTAGTTTTAGAAGGGTAGGGTAAAAACTAGTACTTTTGGTGTAAATGGGGTGCCGAAATGGGGGGGGGGCCGAAAAGTGGGTAGTCTGACTTAATGCTGACACGCCCCTCATCGAACCTAACAGGTCAAATGTTGACAGAGTGTTCAGTGAAGTTCAATTGGAGGTCTCCTTTGACTTTCTGACCCAAAACCAGTCGCGGATTGAGTTCCGCTGCCCGTAAAGTCATATCATCAATTTGATTTGTCCTGGGTAGCTTTGTCACACTCCGCCCTCGAGGCTTTGCAGGGTGAGGCATCTCGTTCTTCACCCTCACCCTCCGGAAGCTTACCCATCTCCATTTCAACCTGGAACAGGGCATGAAACAACCTTAACCGGCTTGACAAACATCAGTGCTGTAGACACATGCCAAAGACGCTGCCCGAAGGCGGGTGAATTTGACCGTCCAATCTCCAGGTTTGAGAAAATAGGATGACCCCAAAATTATGATGAAGAAGAAACTTGGCGATAGGTCTTCGCTGCTCAAGTTCACAAATGCTACCGATCAACAAGCGGTCAGGCATCCCGTTTAGACCTTCAAACATAGTTTTGCCTACGAGGTGGCACAAGACGGTCTACCGAGCCGCGCAATCACGAATCACACAAACCCATATTAGCTGACGGGATGTCTTGTTTTATTCTTGGCATAAGTGAGAGAAAAATGGAACATGTTTTGTTTCGAAACAATTAATGTGTAGTTATCTCGGGAACATTTGGGCATTTGGGCTATTTGCTGTCAAAAGAACTTGAGCCGACGTCAAATCGGGCGCATAAGAGTGACGGATCATGACAAAGACCAGAGAATATATCACATTGGAGTGTCCCCAAAGAAGAACAGCTTACAAACTGAGCCAATCGTGGAATCGAGACTTTGAAGTGCTGGGCTGGCTCATTTATATGTTTCCAGGTCAAGCTGTTGGAGACGCATGGCGTGCCGGAGCTGCTGCGGCTGAACATCCTGCCCTTCGTTCATGTCTTTGACAGCTCTTTCTTTGGGCGTACCTTAGACTAAAACGAAACAAACTGAATGATTTGGACAGGCATTCAGGGCCGTGTTTGCTCTTTTAGCGAAAGATATCATCCTGTGACGACCAAGATGTATTTCGGGAACCCATAGAGCCATGTTAGTGACGATTGAGCGGCGACGACAACCGACCTGGATTGCAGCGCTGTCTTCCACTTGCATGCTAGGGCTGAGGCAAATCAGGTTGAAACAAAGTTAAGATCCTCTCTTTAGAGCATCGGTGATGTGCTGGAGTTTCTCCTGCTTATAGCCCATTCACATAATGTCACGAGTTAGAGCACATAGTAAGGCATAGGAGAATATGGGAGAAAGATGCTTAATTCTAGAAATAAGGAAGGGAACGAAATGCTGCTAGTTATATATATATAGGCACGTAAAGGAGCACGTAACAGGACTGATTCAGGGAGCTTCTAATGTATAAGGATATTCTCATAACACACCCCCTAATTATTTAAGTAATTAAGTAATTAAATCCTTTATACTAGCGTATAATAGCCCTTTAAAAATAATCCCTTAAGTACTTATGTAATTAATAAAAGAGTATAATTAAGAGTAAGAATGTTGTAGTATATTACATTACCTTTGTTAATAGCTTTACTTTTGTTATATAATACTTTCCTAAATAGGTAAGGGGGTAGCTAAAGGTAGTATAAGTAGTATATAAGTAAAATTTTACCCTACCTATTATTATTTTCCTTTCCTTCCTTCTTTATACCCTTATTAAGTTAAAGTAAGTAAAAATTTAAGTTATTTTTACTATACTAGTATACTTTACTATGCATTTTTGCTAACCCACCTACCCCGCTTACAAACCACCCCCACATCCAAACCATCTGAAAACTCTGCATTTCTCCTCCTTTATTAACATCACCACCTTTTTCAAACTATTACAACAATTACAGTTTTTAACTAAACAACACCCTTTTTTTAGGATACCTTCCTTCTTATATAATAAAGCAATATACTAAAGATTAGCTCTAACAGGCCCTTGCAGATGTAGTAGATAGGCGCCCTATTTGCTAGGCTGCTCGCGCATAAGGCATACCATACCCTTCACTTCAACATCGTCTATGTAGTAGTAGGCAAAGTAGAAATATAGCCTAGGTTAATTATTAGTAACTATCCTAGGCCTAGGAGAGCAGCCTAGCTGCCTATATAACTACTTAAGAATCCCTTAGCTGCTCCCTTACCTATTAACAAGTAAAGGGTCTAGTAGAGCGTCTGCTAGATAGTACTGGTAATACCTAATAGCTACTAGGAAAGAGATGGATACATCGATTCAAGCAGAGAAACCTATCTATTATTACAAAGNGGCCTAGGAGAGCAGCCTAGCTGCCTATATAACTACTTAAGAATCCCTTAGCTGCTCCCTTACCTATTAACAAGTAAAGGGTCTAGTAGAGCGTCTGCTAGATAGTACTGGTAATACCTAATAGCTACTAGGAAAGAGATGGATACATCGATTCAAGCAGAGAAACCTATCTATTATTACAAAGAGACCTAAGGCTATAGATTCTAGGTAATATAAAGCATACTCTACTAACGTTATCTAGGCCTAGTTCTAGCGTCTAGATAACATCCCTGCTATCTAGGGTATCTATCTATCTAATAGATGGAATATAGATAAGACTAGTATTATAGAGGGTAGAGGAGTTAATAGGTTAGTACTAGGATCTGC
>PUHP01001605.1:0-10228 GCA_006783085.1 Colletotrichum shisoi | reverse complement strand
GGGGGGGGGGGGGGGGGGGGGGGGGGGGGGGGGGGGGGACCGATGCCAACACAACATAACGCCTTGAAATCAATAAACAGGAAAGAGAAAGAAAAAAAGGTCCAAATGCGGGACTGGGTATGGTGCGGTCGATTATCTGCGGTTAAAGTTCAAGAACTTGCTCTGTATGGTTCGTTAGTCTCTGGCTCACCGGCAAAGGGACGGATGAGGGTCTTACCGCCATGAAGAGAATGATCAGGTTGCTGCCGACGAAGGCGGCAAAGATGCCGAGATCCCGCCCGCGGTTGCTGAACTCGAGGCCCAGGGGCTGGTAGAACTCGTCGCCGACCTTGAACGCGCAGTACTCGCAGCTCGACGTGTCGTTGCTGGCGAGGTACCCGGGCCCGCCGTTGTCGAAAAAGGGCTGCATGTACTCGCCACACGTCTGGCCCGGCGGCGCCGTGAAGGGGTTGAACTCAGCCTTGGTGCAGGCCACCTTGAGGTCGTGCAGCGCAGTGACGACCATGCCGCCGATGAGGCGCGTAAAGGGGTCGAGTTGGTATAGCCAGGCGCGCCAGAAGCCGGGCATCTGGGGCGCGGGGATCGTGACGCCGCAGAAGAGGGCAAAGGTGATCATGAGGAAGGGGTCGAACTGCGACGAGATGAAGGGGCTCGGCGTCAGCGACGCGAGCGCCTGGCCGAGGGACACGGAGAAGAGCTCGGTGATGAGGATCATGAAGAACTGGTAGCCCGCGCGCGACGAGTCGGACTGGAAGCCCGGCATGTAGTACAGCGGCAGGAAGAAGGCGACGGAGCACATGATGGAGTAGGGCAGCTCGGCGATGGTGATGGCGGCGGCAAAAGTCGGCGGGTTGTACATCTTGGACGACGACTCGCGGAAGAAGAGGGCGCGCTTGACGTGGAACATGACCTCGACCTGGCTGATGATGAGGGCCGGCAGGACCGTGACCTGGAACATGACAAACACCTTGTACTGCAGCGAGCTACGGCTCTGGTCGAGGTTGAGGTACGTGAAACCCGTGATGATGGCGACGACGACGTGGTTGAAGAGGCGTGTGAAGAGGTAGTTGGGGCTGCGCCAGAAGCTAAGGTTCATGCGCCTCACCACCACCTTGAGCTGGTGCCACTGCGGACTGGCGTACTCCTTCTCGAGGTCGCGGTTCGTCGTGCGGCCCGCCGCGACGCGCTCCTCCTTGAGTCGGCCAATCGTCTCCTTGACGTTGGCGAGCTCGGCGCTCTCGTCCCATATGTCAGCCCAGTCCTTGTTGCCGACGCGGGGCGCCGACCCAGCACCGATGGCCTCGAGCATGTACTCGGCCACGTTGTCCGTGGGCCTGGCGACGGCGCCGTGGGCCTTGAGGTAGTCGCGCAGCACGACGGCGTCCTGGCCAATGTCGCCAAAGTAGACGGTGCGTCCGCCCCGCTGGAGGAGCAGCAGGCGGTCAAAGTTCTCAAAGAGGGCGGCGTTGGGCTGATGGATCGTGCAGAGGATGGCCTGGCCGGCGGCCGCCAGCTTCTTGAGGAAGCGCACAATGTTAAAGGCGCTCTGGCTGTCGAGACCAGAGGTAGGCTCGTCGAGGAACAGGAGGAGCTCGGGCTTGGCGGCCAGCTCGACGCCGATGGTGACGCGCTTGCGCTGCTCGACCGTCAGGCCGAACTCGGGGGATCCGATGATGCAGTCGGCGATATGCTCCATCTCCAGCAACGCGATGATCTCTTCGACGTACGAGTAGCGCTCGGCGATCGGGGTCTCGTAGGGCTGGCGGAGGAGGGCAGAGAAACGGAGGGCCTCGCGGACCGTCTGGGTCGGGTCGTGCATGTCGAGCTGCTCGGCGTACGAGGTGCTTCGCTGGAACTGCTTGCCAGGCTTGATGCCGTCGACGAGGACATCGCCGTGGATCACGCCAATGTTCTTGCGGGCCGCGAGCACGTCGAGGAGCGTGGTCTTGCCAGCACCGGATGCGCCCATGAGCGCCGTGAGCTGGCCAGGGCGACAGTACCCGTAGACGTTGTTCAGCAGACGACGGGTGCCGCCGGGGACGGGGACGTCGTAATTGAGCTTCTCCCACGTGAGGACGGCTTCCGATTTTATGGACAGGTCGGACCCTTCCTGCTTGTCGCCGCGGCGCTTGCCCGCCCGCTTCTCCATGAGGGCCTCGTTGAGCCTCTTGCGCTCCTCGTTGGGCTTCTGGTAGACCTTGGCCGAGTTGCCGTCGTTGCCAAAGTTGACGAGTTCTCCGAGAGTCACGTTCATGATGAGGAAAAAGACGATGAGGGAGAAGATGATGCCCCAGTTGCGCCACAGGTCGCCCTTGAAGTAACTGAACCCGGCGGCGATGTAGGCTGAGCCGTCGACGATGGTCGTGCCGGGCGCGGAGCCGGCGAGGGTGCATACCTGGTGGTTGATGTCGCCGTAGCCGGGGCCCGAGGGGATGAGCGATTCCTCGGAGCAGGTGAGCTTCAAACGGCTGAACTCGTTCTCCATCATGGCGCTGAAGGCGAGACCGAGCGCGTTGACCCAATAGATCCAACGGAGCCACTTGTGCTCGGACTGGTACTGGATAAGGTAGCCGGACGTGACGACGAAGAAGGTGATCAGGACGACGGCGAACTTGATGGCGTAGTCAAAGTCGGGACTGATGCAGCCAATGATGCGGAAGAACAGCGTCATGGCGATGTTGCCGGACAGAATCATTAGGTAGAAGGTGAAGAAGGCTCCGGCCTCGCGGACGAGACCCGACATGAAGTAGACGATGATGGAGAATACCAGGATCTGGGTCGCCGCGAAGGCCTGATCGACGATGATTTGGGCGATCCATAACGCCGACGGCCGGTGGAAGGCGTAGGCCTTGTGCTTGTTGACGATGGCGCGACCGGTCATGGTACTGGCCAGTTCGGAAAAGGCCTGGAAGGCGTTGAACAGGAGCGAGATGAACATGAGGCCGCCCTTGCTGAAAGCACTGGCTGAGGTCGAGCCGAGACGGAAGAACAGGGTGCCGAGGACGATGGCGATGACGATGGAGCGGACCCAGGAGAGGAACAGGGAGAGACGGTCCTGCAGTTTGAGGACGAACTGACGCTTCATCAGGGCCCAGACCTGCAGGTGGAAGCCGACGGCATAGACCGACTTCTTGGAGGAGCCGCGCTTGGCCTCGTGGACGGCGACCCGGAAGTCCTCGTGCTTCTCCGACTCCTGCGCGAGGCGGGCCTTGTACTCCTCCATCTCGCTGTCGAGCTGCTTCTGATACTTTGACGTCTTGAAGGCCTCGGCGAGGGATTCGGGGCTGTGGGGCGCGTTCTCCGCCGAGCGGCCGGCGGCGTATTCACGCTCGAACTCGTCGGTGCAGCCGGTGACGTAGTCAGGGGTGGTTTGTCTGGGGCGGGGCGCGAAACCGAGGCCCTCGAAGTAGGCGCGGGCCTCCTTGGCGGGGCCGAGGTAGACCTGCTTGCCAGCGTCGATGACCATGACCTTGTCGAAGAGGTTGTAGATGTTCTCCGAAGCCTGGTACAGGGACACAAATGTCGAGGTCTGGTACAGGTTGGTCTGGACGCGCAGGGACTTGACAAAGTCGAGGGCCGTACTGGCGTCCAGGCCGCGGGTGCTGTTGTCCCACGAAAGGACACAGGCGTTGCTGATCATCATCTCGGCGATGGAGACGCGCTTGCGCTCGCCGCCCGAGACGCCGCGCACGAAGGCGTCGCCGACGACGGTGTTGCGGGTGTGCTCGATGTTGAACATCTTGAGCAGGGTGGAGATGACCTGCTTCTTGAAGTCGTTCTTGGACAGGCCGGCGGGGCGCTTCGCGGGGACCTTTGTGTCGAGCGCGAAGCCGAGGGTCTGCTCCACGGTGAGGGTGGAGTGGTGGATGTCGTCCTCCTGGTTGTAGACAGCCTCGCCGCGGTATTGCTTGAACTCGTCGGCAGTGAAGGGTCCGTAGAGCACCTCGCCCGCGACGTCGGTGTACCCGCCGCGCCAGTTGGCGATGGTCTTGAGGAATGTACTGCAGCCGGAACCGGGCTTGCCGAGGACGAGGACCATCTCGCCGGGCTTGCATACACCCTTGAAGTGATCCAAAAGAGTGGCCTCGACGCCCTTCTTGTTCAGTCCCAGCAGGTTCATGACCGGAGTGACGTAGTCGACAAAGTTGACGAAGGCGTCAGGGAAGGTCTGGACGTAGTTGGTGGTGCCGCCCATGCCCTTGACGGTGAGCCCGTCCCAGTAGACGCCAATGTGCTTCGGCCGGATGCCGGCGTCGCGTTCGGCCTCGACGCCACCGCGCAGGACGGCCTCGAGGTCGAACTGCTCGGCCTCGGTGTCCGAGGAGGGCGAGGTAGAGTTGACATTTGTGACGGCCTTCTCGACGTCGCCAGACTTGCGTCGGCTGTTGACCCTGCTTGCGCGCGACATGCCCGACAGCTCGCGCTGCAGTTCGGCGAATTCAGCCTCGGCCTGGTGGACTGAGACACCAGTGTGGATGGCGGAAAAGCCATCGGGGTTGTTGCGGCGGGCCTCCTCTCGTTGATGCTCCGAAACGTCGGCGGCGGTCGAGGTCGAAGACCGCGGGGCCGGGTGCGCCTCTGCCGTGTTCTTCTCGTTGACGGCAGGGCTGCCTCCGGCGACAGCCTCCTGCGTCTTCTCAAACTCCTGGTCCGCCATTGGACCGTCGGGCTGAGAGGTCTCTCTCGTTTGGTTGTTGCCCACTGCGAATGTGGCGGGGATGCAGTGGTCGAATTTCAGTATTTTGCGATTACGGGCGGAAGAGTGAGAGGTCGGGTACCGGGTAGTAAGTGAGTAGTTGTGGTAACAATACGGATAGTATTAATAGCTATTCAAAGACGCGCCGTGATCCCAGACGACCGGAAAGTGGCGGTGGCTGGCCCGTGCCGGTGAGACGAAGATGTTGTAGTGGAGGTACGGGTACGGATGGTGTACCGAGGGAGGAAGGGGGAGGGGGGCGAAGGTAAGAGGAAGAGAGAAAGAGCACGATGAGAGAAAGGCGACGAGTCGGGGGATGTGCCCGTTTCAAGGAGATGGGATAGTTGTCAAAGCACCTGTGGGAGAGCGAGAGAAAGAGAAAAAGAGAAAGAGAAAAAGAGAGAGAGAGGGAGAGAGAGAGAGAGGTGGTCGTTCGGCCGAAAAATAAAAAATAAAAATAAAGGAGCAGCAAAGGTCGACTCGCAACCGCTATCCCCTCAACCGCAAGAAGGCCTCAATGCGGAGTAGTAACCAATAAGAACAGACTTATGTCACTTCCTGATATCTGTAGTTTCTAGTAAATGCATTGGCTCTTAGGGCCATCAGACCCGAAGCTGTAGCGGCCTTAGTGGCCTTCTATATGACTCTTAGGTGTCTTGGTTTGCTGCGGAGAAAAGTGGAATTTTATATGGAGATTGAGGTCTTCTCGCGGTTGAGGGGATAGGTCCAGCCAGGTGAGTTTCGGGGCGATGAGACACGGAGGAGAAAATAAGGAAAAAGAGACTGTTTGTTTGCCGAGAGAGCCGGACAAAACCAAGTGCTAGTTTACCTACCTACTACGTATCCATCCGTAAGGTAATTAGGGGGGGGGGGGGATAAAAAAATAAAAGAGGGTCACTTCGGGAGCCATGAGAGATGTTGGTGCACGAATTGTATTACCAATCAAGGATCGACGACAACGTGTATCCGTAACTGGTGTATTGTAGCCGCACCCTCGGATTTGTGACCCGGACGTAGGGCGTCTTAAGCCCGCGGCGGGCACTCATGTACGGACGGGGTACCCTACCCTGCAAACTCTAGTCCAGGTATCCGAAGTTAGTTGTTGCTTGTCCAAGAAGAACGAACGAAGGTGGAACGCGGGTGGGCGATGTAGGTACCGTAAATCTCTGGTGTGGTCACTGGCAGCAAAGCGAGAAAGAAAAAACGTGCAGAAGTGACTAGCACCAACGCGGCAATGGAGGGGAGAGGGTCCGCAGCCGTAAAATTGACGGGGAGACCCAGACCATGTCGGCTTTGCGGTGGTGGGGGGGTACGGCTGTGTGGATCATCCTTCGACTTCTTGGCGGCATGCGTGTGCTGGATGAGCCATCTTGAGCCATCATGACCATGCATGATACACCTTTACTACGTAAGGTCACACAGACCAAGGGGCTAGACAGAGGCCGGCTTGGTCGATCTGGTGAGAGGAGTAAGAACGGCCGAGAGTGTGCGGCGTCGGCGTGACAGACAGGTGTTGTGCACCTTGTCATCTTGGACGAAGGGGAGGCGGTCAGCAAGGAGGGGGATGGAAAAGACGGGATGAAATGATGAATGGGATGAAATGATGAATGGGATGAATTGGATGCAAGAATTTTCTTGGGGTCGTCGGCTGCTCCGTCCGAGTGTGTAAGAGTGCGTCATGATGTGTCGTCTCGTGTGAACTCTTGAAGGGGAAAGACTCGGTCGAACGCCGTCTCGTCTCTGTGCGTGACAGAGACAAGAAGGGCGGCGGCATCTCGTCGGTCGAGACTCGAGGGCTGTCGGAAACATACGCCACGTAGCGTAGCTCAACACTATCAATCGGCCTAAATCCTATGTGTCCGTCATGGAGGCCATCGCAGGATGGGTGCGCGCGCACACTGCAGGCAAATATTGTGGATACGAGTATCGGTTGAAACGCATGGATCCAACGCCGGTGGTTGACGCTTGACAGGCGTACAAAACTCCGAGAGCGAGCAATGCAGGCAGGAATTGTTGACTAGAAGAAATAAAAAACAAGAACTACAGGAGGAGAGAAATAGTGGCTGACGGGTAAATGCTCCACCGGCCCCCACAGCATCAGATACTTGGGTACTGCAGCGCACGTTGTCGCGCCGCGTTGACTGCAGCTGGCGTAAAAAGGCGGCAATAGGGTGGCTTTCTCCACTTTTCTTCCCCGATGCCGGGGTTTTATTTGCTGTACAGGTACAAGCACGGATACCTAGGTAGGTACCCGGACAGGTAGTTTGGGTAAGGGAGATGGGCGTACGGGTACCTACCTACCTACTTATCGTCATCAGTCATTCCTTCTACCTGTGCCTTTTATCAGCCGGTTACTGATCGTCTTCAGACTTTCCGCCGCTGGAGTTGCGGTCGAATGCTCTAGTTTTTGAGTTTCGGCAGGCATGCTGCACTGCTGCCTGCCTGCCGCGCAGTCTACAGGTACAAGTTAGTGCGTGGGTGCTTTTTCCCACCCCTTCCTTAGCACCGGCTTTCGGCAATCTTTTTGGTGCTTCTTCTTTGCAGCATCTTTATCTTTGCAGTTCTTTTTTCTTTCCTTTTCTGGTCTCCCGTTGCCCCTCGGTCTTCCCCCGTGTGTTACACAAACAGTCAGGCCATCGATTGGCCAGTCAGAATGATTGAAATCTCAACTTTGTCAGGCAAGTGGAAGTGGGTCTTGCGGATCGCATCGAGTCATCCGGCAAGGCATGGGGCGGGCGCTTTTAAATACTACGTAGGCCCCAATGCCTTATTCTGGACTAGCGCGGATTGTTCCGCTGACGCCCTGAAGCCAAATCGCGAGCCCTGTTACAACCGCCAGTGGCTCGGGTTTCCTTGAGTGACTCGAGTTTCGCGGCCTGTCGTCTCTCCAACGAACGCATGCCGATCTGACGAGGACCGGACCCTCTTTTTCGCTGTACGACAACGGAGACCTCCCACCTTACACTACCTATCCACACAGGGGCCTCATGTGCGAAATTGCGCTGCGGAGCACGACGGCTCCCAATGTGAACTTCCGCATCTCCTTCCTTACATAAGCTTCCAGATCCTCCATTCTGCACTTCGACCCGTACCCGGTGTGTACTGCATATGTATGGACAGTTTATATCCGTATCCGTACATCAAATCGAAAGGAAGAAATGTTGTTGATTAGGTAGGTATGGGTCGCTGGACATGGCGCCTCCCGCGAACGCCCCTCTCCCCTGCTTACAGCATTCCAACGCCCTTTTCTTCGTCCGCCGCAACGGAGCTTTCACCCTGGAGATTGCCACTAATAAATCTCCTCCTCGCTCCTTATCAAGCGTCCCGGCCAGTCGTGGACTTTTTGAGCGTTGCCAAGCCCGCTCCTTGAATGACCCACCGTCAGCTTCACAAGTGTAGTCAAAACCTTCAAACTCGGTCTCGCTTATATAGGTGAGCCTATCTCTTGTATTCGACCGTTGCGCGGGCAATCGTCGGCCTTGATGGTGTAGTTAGTGAGCTTATTGTATCTACAGGTATCCGTACTTGCTTACGCATTGTTACGCACAAATCGGCCATGGGTAAGAGCAATTAAGAAGTCTTAGCTCCCCTTCGGAGACCTCCCCCCCCCCCTGCGCCGCCCCTCCTGCACGCCTCTCCGCCGCAAGTCCGCTGTTAAGCCGCATCTCCCGCCGGATACCGCCGGCCAAACCCTCCGGTGGGCTTGGTAATGCACCGCCCACTAGTGTACAAGAAAACAAGGCCGTCGGAGCCACAGCGACATCAGAACTATGAAAACCATCGGAATCATCAGAATTGTCAAAGCATCAACACCATCGGGTTATTTATGCCGCTGTCTTGCCCCGACTATTCAAGGCTGAAATGAAGCTATCAACCCGGGAGGCCCCAGACTTGTCACCGTCACCCGGCCAAGCACCGCCGACAAAATTTACATTTTGTGACCAAAGGGAGAAAAAGGCTTGTCCGTCTCCCTCACTCACTCGCCAACTCGCTCAATCAGACATAACCTGCGCCTGCAGGTGACTTGACAAATCCGCGTATCGCACGCGAGCACATCGCCGGCATACTAATAGGACTAATGGCCCTAGTGAACACGCCGACGTCCAGTCTGGTGATTGATTGCCTTGGCTCCAACTGCCGCGACACGAAACATGGACGCGAAAGCCCACTCAAGCATCCACCACCCATGCTCGGCTCCCACCTCCAACTTTTGCCTCCCGTCACCTCTCTTCCCTGCCCTGATGAGCAATGTGATGACGCATACCCAGGCAAAGCCGTGAATCCGCTCGCGGCGCTGCTTTTCTGGCGGCATCAGACCGAGGGACGCCCTGACGTTGCTTGAAGTTTCAGGCCGGCCCTGAAGGCAACTTGCTTGTTTGTCGTTTGAGCTCGTCAATCGGGGACCGTCTCACCCCTGGCAACTGACAACGACTTGAAAGAGCCATTGGGGGTGTGTTATGTCGTTGCTGACGGCAAGAGCACCTATACGTGCACTACCTGTATACTTGCATGCCTAAGCTCCTCCTATCAGGCAAGTCCCGCCTTATTCCGCCGGATCCCGCTCGGTGCAAAAGACAAGACTTTCAGAAACTCTGGAAATAATCCCAGACGCCGCTGGCGCATAGAAACCGCGGCTGGTCCGTGGTGGTTTTGTGACATTTGCTCATGTGAGACTCGAATCTTTGGCCGCCGGCCGGTGCCGAATCGGTCGCTCTCAGAAAGGGGCAAGTCGCCGACCCCCTCCATCCAAAACGTTGTCGTAAATCGGCAACAAACTCTATTTCATCATCCGGGCGGAGCATCTCCGTCCGGTCCCAGCACACGACCTGCCATGGCACAGCCTGTGATCGTAGCTGGCGATCTCTTTGACGGTCTGGCCATCACATCGACTCAAACTTTGGCTTGTCTGAGCCTGACAACTCCTCCCATTGGGTGCCGGAGTTTATCCCCCAGTCCGAAGTCGATTCGGACTCACCTCGTGATCTGTCACGAGTTAGAGCACACAGTAAGGCATAGGAGAATATGGGAGAAAGATGCTTGATTCTAGAAATAAGGAAGGGAACGAAATGCTGCTAGATATATACGTATAGGTACGTAAAGGAGCACGTAATAGGACTGATTTAGGGAGCTTCTAATGTATAAGGATATTCCTATAATATACCCCCTAATTATTTAAGTAATTAAGTAATTAAATCCTTTATACTAGCGCCTAATAGCCCTTTAAAAACAATCCCTTAGATACTTATATAATTAATAAAAGAGTGTAATTAAGAGTAGGAATGTTGTAGTATGTTGCGTTGCCTTTATTAATAGCTTTACTTCTATTATATAATACTTTCCTAAATAGGTAAGAGGGTAGCTAAAGGTAGTATAAGTAATATATAAGTAAAATTCTACCCTACCTATTATTATTTTCCTTTCCTTCCTTCTTTATACCCTTATTAAGTTAAAGTAAGTAAAAATTTAAGTTATTTTTACTACGCTAGTATACTTTACTATACGTTTTTACTATTAAGACTTAGTATACTAACT
>PUHP01001602.1:0-10245 GCA_006783085.1 Colletotrichum shisoi | reverse complement strand
TAAGAATAGATATTAAAGTAGTTCTCCTCCTCCTCTTCCTTAATAAAAGTATTAAGGTAGTTAGCTATAAATAATATTAGTAATTACTAATGCTCTTTTTATATATATAAAAGTAAATATACTATTTTTATTATTAGTTACTTTAAAAAACATTTTATTTAGTAGTTAGTATACTAATTTTTAATAATATAAATATATAGTAAAGTATACTAGTATAGTAAAAATAACTTAACTTTTTACCTACTTTAACTTAATAAAGGTATAAAAAAGGAATAAAAGGAAAATAATAATAGGTAAAGTAGAATTTTACTTATATACTACTTATACTACCTTTAGCTACCTCCTTACCTATTTTAGACAGTATTATATAATAAAATTAAAGCTATGAATAAAAGTAATATAATATACTATAATATTCTTATTCTTAATTATACTCTTTTATTAATTATATAAGTACCTAAGGGATTATTTTTAAAGAGTTATTATACGCTAGTATAAAGGATTTAATTACTTAATTACTTAAATAATTAAGGGGTATATTATAGGAATATCCTTATATATTAGAAGCTCCCTAAATTAGTCTTATTACATACTACTTTACGTACCTATATGTATACAACTAGTAGTATTTTATTCCCTTTGTTATTTCTAGAATAAAGCACCTTTCTCCTATATTCTCCTATGCCTTACTATGTGCTCTAACTTGTGACATCGTCTTCGTGAAGTAGCAACATTAAACAGCAGTCAGCTTTGAATTTTCTTCTCTGCTGCTTGTTTTGCGCTTTGTTTCGCTGGGTATTATTACGTTTGATTGTTTTGTTGCTAATAGGCCAACTCCACGCCGACAACCAGAAGCCGCTTTGTGCCAATTTGTAGGAACTTGGGGTGAATAGCTGTACAGAGATATGGATTGAGATCCGACTTTGGAATTTTGAATGACTGAATGACTGAATGGTTTCCCAGGATTTTGTGGGAATCATGTGTAATTCGGCATCGCTTCCTCGCCTCCGGGAACAACGGCGGGTGGCCTCCTGTAGGGATCATGGTCGTTCATGCTATAGTAAAGACTGTTGCACAACCCTGTAACGTAGAACGTGTTATAGTATTCTCAACCAAGATATTTGCAGCTGCTACCACCGATAAGGGGATCCCCGCCTTCGTCATCCTCATCCGCATTCTCGTTCTCATCACTATCCGCGACGTCTAGCGTCTGGGACCCATTCACAACAACAAAGAACACACCCTGTCTCTAGTCACATTTGGCAGCATTCTATTAGGCAATTACAGGCTCAGGCTATCTCTGCTGCTGCTGGACGTTGCATGTTAGCAATGTCGACAGTTGAGGACTGACTACGTGGCTACTTGGTGGCTATAAAAGTGGAAGACATTAAGACTGGGGGTATCAAGAATGTTGTTAGCACCCGCGGGATTGATGCTACATCACTCTACAATAGTGAAAGAGCACGCAGGTCGTTATCCGCCGCGCCTGATGCTTGAAGCAAGTGCTCTAGCTAGCTCACGTCCGTAGGCCATGGTGTTCTTTGCTTCCATACCCACAGCCGCTGTCTATTCATATGTTCCGGCCATGGGGGGCTTGGTAGCCAACACACGGCACGGTGTGAGTGTACTACCGCAGCTTGTAATGGCAGCTTGTTGTCTTGCCCGTCGGCCAGCCACGTACATCGACTCCACAATGGACCTCCGATGCTCCCTGAAAGTCAAGTCACCCTGCCCTATCACGCAAACGCTGCTTTTATCCAAGTCGCCGCCTGTGTGGTAGATGGTCGTAGGACAAGGTACGTAGCGTCACGATCGCTCGGAAGGAAATGTATCAACCAGAAGAGCGAGCACTCATTGCATCGCAGCTTGCGTCTCTTGGCAATGTTGAGTCTTTGGTCGTTTGCCCTGTCCTCGCGGAGGCCAACAGATTACCTGCTGCTCCGTGACGTAGCCCCTCTTATTGGGCATAGGAGGCTGTGTGAGACCCATTTGATGGATGAATTGGCAATCAGCATCTTGCTATTGTTGTTAGATCTACATTGCGAATAATATGCTGGACCGGTTGGGTATGTAAAGTCGAGCTCAGCTGAGACCGACTTCAACACTTTGCTCTCAGTTATCCTCGCCACAGCAGAACCGTCTCGCAACTCGCTGTTTCAACTTCGGCCTTTTTCATCAATCGTTCTGAGCCACCTCGAACAAGATGTCGCTCGTCCGCTTCCTCAAAGAGTGTCTTCACCTTGCCGCCATACTGCACACGCCCCCCTTCTGCGCCGGCCACATCTCCTGGCATTGTAGTCGTACATCACAGGCGGCGGCGTCAAGGAGCAAGCGGCGAACATCTACGTCGAGCGCCTGTCTCAACAGGGATACGTGACCGTCGCTTACGACGCCCTCTATCAAGGCACTTCGGAGGGCCCCTCTCGCTTTCTCGACGACCCCAACTCCAGGGTGTCCGACGTCTCTGCCGCGCCGCGGTGGACTACGTCCAGAGCCTCGACAGCGTCGACCCCGGTGCCATCGTTGTTGTGGGAATCTGTGCCGGTGGTGGCTACGGAATCGCTGCTGCCACCACGGACCACCGTATCAAGGCCGTGGCAGCGGTCAGTCTGGTCAACGTTGGCGATTCCGCCCGCCAAGGCGGGCTGAACACCCTCAACCAATCCGACGTCTTCGACGCCATTGACGACGCCAGGCAGAGGCTTCAAGGCACTGCCGTCGGCGGCAACGCGACCATGCTCTCGTACGTGCCAGAGCCTGGCCACGGATGCGCCCTGCGCTGGACAACATCACGGCCTTTTTCAACGGGCATCTGGGCCGTTAGGATGCCGTTCTTAACATGAGGTCCGGTCATTGTTCAAACGTCAGGCAACTTCCAAGTAGACGGAAAATAGTTCACCAATGAGATGGGCAGGCTTTTCGAGACCTCCTCCATCCGAAGCTGTAGTTGACCCCAAAAGAGACCATGTTGTCTCGACAGTTGTTACTATTTGATTAAACCTACGGCTATTCTCACATAGTAATGACCGTCTAGTTTTTATTGTTTACGGATTCCCCTGGTCTTGGTGATATGGGGGATGGCCTTGCGAGATTTCCCAGCCTGAGCCCAGTCGCAACTGCGTCTGTTGTCTGTTTCCCACCAACTCACTTTTCAAGACAGTTCGCTTACAAGATTTTACCTCTTTCTTGGGCGGGGAAAGAATACTCACTGTGGGACCAAAGAACCGTTCCGACGTTGACTTTGGCCTGTGCTGGCGTCGCAGCTGGCTCATAAGCCGGACTTTAAGGCGATAAAGTCCAGTTGAAAGCAACGCCGGTGACCCTGCTGACTAGGACCGATGCGGATTCGATCAAGGAGTTTTCGTGAAAGTAAGCAAGAATCCGCTGTAGCGCACTGTGATTAAACATTGGCGACTTGGCGAAGAATATGGCCTTTTACTTTTTTGTGCCTTGGCGACTTGAATGATTGTTTCCCCTTTTCAGACATCGCAAGAGCCCATCCCCATCTCCATAAATGACATCCTACCGATAACCTATAGCTGCGGCGCCCTTGTAATGGCCTGTCGAGGTAAGACAATTCAGTAGTCCTGGGGCCTGTATCGCAAGCTGTGACCTCGGGGGGCTGTGGGCAACTTCAGACCTCGGCTGATCGACGCACACTGGCCATCTAGAAGTCTTGGTCTGTTCGAAGCCTTCCAACATCTTCCGGCAGGAGTACACTAACTGCTTCTTCCCAGGGGATCTGCCCAGGTGGCTAGACTGTTGTTCATTTGGCGTTTCTAGCTCGACCCATTTCCTGGGCGTTGACGACGATCACGGGGTCTTGGCAACAGAACGCGTACTCTCTCCTCTGTGTGGTGCCTCTGCCGGGGGCCGCATGCACTCAAGTGGTTATCTCCGGGCGTCTTGGATGACATGGCTGTCAGCAGCGAGCAGCTCGGCCAGATCCGACCCTTCAGATTTAGGTTCCGGTGACATGGATTCCATATCCATTTTCCACAGGGGGTGGGTTTCTAGATGTACGACAAAGTCCGGCTCTCCCTCCAACGCGGCTAGAATCTATTACGCTTACACCAGCGGGCGCTTGTCGATCGATGTCGGATCCGGGAGTACGATACAGAGCATCCGTACAGATACTCTGTGGTTCTCTGATCCAATCAACACTCTCAATGGAGATTCCGATAGTGTCCATGTCAGCTTACAGCCCTGCTTGATCAAAGGAACAGAAAAGACCGGGTTCTGCGGACAAGCGGATGCTGGAGCTGGAAATAAAAGTGCGGGGGGTTCATTTGCAAACCGTCAACTCGCCCGAGAACACACACACACACACACACACACACACACACATCAGTCAGGAACCTTTTTTCTTCCGATTGGGACCAGAACAAATACACGCGGCCATGCCCTCCCCTCCCAAGCCGCCATCTGTCATGGACTCATGGCAGACGCGGGAGCCACAAAACCCTTGCATGCCATTGCCCGACGCTGCCGCTCACTGCCCAGTACCAAGACTCTAGACCCAATGATCATTTGTCATGGCGGGCTTGGTATCTTGCGTGGACAGGAGGGGCTGGAGGGCGTAAATGGGATCCCTACTATCCCTCTCTTGCAGTCAGGCGTCCATTCTCACCTCCTCCCCTCCTTACCCCCTCCCCGGACTTTTTCGGGCCTTTGATTCTCTCTGCCAACGGGGCGAATCATACCAGCTGCTCGTTGCTGAGCCACCATATGACGAGTTGAGCTGCTTAGAAACCAACCGCCAAGCCCGCGAATCCAGCAGTCAGAACATGGTTATTCTCCAAGACATGGTCTACCGTTCTATTTCCCCCATTGTGCCCACACACACACACACACACACACACACACACACACACACACACAGCACAGCACAGCCGTCGGTATTGGCAGACGCCATGCTTACAGTGCATCGCGGCGGCTTGGGGGGAAGGGGGGGGTCTCATGAGTCCCGCGCGGCAATAAAAACACAATGTCTCTGTAGGCCGTGATAAGAGCAAGGCTTCCCATCTACTCGTTCCCTTTCATCCCTCTCAGTTCCAAGTTCTTGACCTCAAAAAGAGCTTAGAACTCTAGGGAGCCAGATCGTCAAATGGTTGTGTGGCACATTCTCTACGTGATATTCGTGCTTGGTCTTTTCGGGCCGCGCACTCGAGGTAAGCCAACCGCGTGCCCTTGGCAAAAAGTCCCAAAGTTTGCGGCCGCAGGGCTTGATTTGAGACTTTTTTTTCTTTTCTTTTTTCTTTCTGACGGTTCAGCTAGCCCATTCTTTTGCTGCGAATCCGGTCCGCCGAGTCGACGCAGTCAAGCACGTCGAGTGGTTGACGAATCCCGACGCGACGAGCCCCGATGCCGTTCACGACATCATCCTGAGCCTCTCCGACGAAGCCAGGGAGATCAGGTTCCAGATCGCACCAAACCGCCATGTCCTCTCTCGAGACCTGGATGTCCAGCATGTCCGGCCAGACGGAATCTCACAACCTCTCCGTCAGACGCCGCAAGCGCCGAGTATTGTTTACAAGGGCTCCGCCTGGTTGAAATCGGAACGCGAAGCAAGATGGACCAATGCTGGGTGGGCTCGTCTTGCTCACCGGAGACGAGACGGCCGTCACATGCTTGAAGGAGCTTTCCGACTGCACGGCGACTCGTACCACGTCGCCCTCGACTCAACCTACCGCCAAACCAGAATGCCGGGAGATCCGGATGTTCCGCAGAGGAACTCGCCGTATATGGTAGTCTGGAGAGACTCCGACATCGTCCCCGACCACGCCCAGGCAGATCTGCTGGGGCGATCTGTAGATGGACCTTCGTGTGCCACCGACCACTACAACAACTCGGCGGTGAGCGACATCTCTGCCCGTCAGATCGGCCAGCTGCCGTTCGACCCATTCGACACGATAGGGTCGACCCAGGGATGCTTCTCGACCCGGCGGGTGGCCCTGCTCGGCGTGGCGACCGACTGCACCTACACATCATCCTTTTCCTCCCCCCAGGACGCCCGTGACAACATCATCGCCCAGATCAACGTCGCCTCCCAGGTCTACGAGGACACCTTCAACATCAGCCTGGTCATCCAGAACCTCACCATCAGCGACGCCTCGTGCCCCGCGCGCGAGACCTCGTCGACCCCCTGGAACGTCGCCTGCAGCTCCGGCTTCGACCTGGCCTCCCGGCTCAACACTTTCTCGGCCTGGAGGGGCCAGTTCAACGACGACAACGCCATCTGGACCCTGCTGAGCGCCTGCAACACCGGGCAGGCCGTCGGCATCGCCTGGCTCGGCAGCGTCTGCAGCCGCGGCGTGAGGTCCCAGGGCGGCCGTGACGGCGGCGGCGGCGGCGGCGGGGGGAACGCCCAGAGCTTCGCCTCGACCAACGTCGTCGTCCGGACGCGCGCCGAGTGGCAGATCATCGCCCACGAGATCGGGCACAACTTCGGCGCCACGCACGACTGCACGCGGTCCGAGTGCGGATCGGGGTCGAGCGCCCGGGGGTCCGGCAACTGCTGCTCGCTCAGCACGTCGACCTGCGACGCCGGCGGCCGCTACATGATGAACCCGGTGACGGGGAGCAACATCCGGGACTTCTCCCCCTGCTCCGTCGGCGCCGTCTGCACGGGCATCGGGCGGGACGTCATCGACACCAGCTGCTTCGTGGGCCCGGACCAGGCGCCCGACATCAACGAGAGCGAGTGCGGCAACGGCATCGTCGAGGGCAGCGAGGAGTGCGACTGCGGCGGCGAGGAGAACTGCCGGACGACGGACTCGTGCTGCGACCCGGCGACGTGCCAGCTCCGGGAGAACGCCGACTGCGACCCGACCAACGACCTCTGCTGCACGGATTCCTGCCGCGTCGCCGGCAGCGGGCTCGTGTGCCGCGGCAGCACCGGCACCTGCGACCCCCAGGAGACCTGCGACGGCAGGTCGGCCCAGTGTCCCACGAACGCCTTCGAGCCGGACGGCCGGTCCTGCGGCGGCGACGGCGCGGGGCTGGCGTGCGCCTCTGGGCGGTGCACATCGCGCGACCTGCAGTGTACGAACGCGTACAACGAGACGCAGGCCGAGGTGCAGGCCTGCGACAGCAACACCTGCCAGTTGTCCTGCAACGTCCCCGGCGTCGGCTGCTCCACGACCACGACCATGCAGAACTTCCTGGACGGCACGCCGTGCGGCAGCGGCAGGAGGTGCTTGGCCGGCAGCTGTGAGAGACCGGGTTCCGGAGGCGGCGGAGGCGGAGGCGGAGGCGGCGGCGGCGGCGGAGGGAACGGTGGTGGCGGAGGTGCCCAGGACTGGTTCGATAGGAACCGGAAATGGGTCATCGGTGTCGCCGCCGGCGTTGGCGGGTTGATCCTTCTCATCATCATATCCTGCATGATTTCATCCTGCAGGAAGAAGAGGGGAGTGAAGACGCTGGTGAAGAGGGGGTCGGGGCCTCTGCCCGGTATGGCGCACCCGGCGCAGCCGCCGCATCACCTCGTCCCGTATCCGGGCCAGTATCCGCCTCACCCGCCCCCGGCGAGCGTAAGATATGCGTAGCAATCTTACGCCGAGATGAGACGGAGAGTAGAACGAGTAGTAACTATCGCGGGCTACTCGGATCGCCGCTTGTGTTGTTTCCAGCTTTGTGGACCGTTTTGATATTCGACCCGGACCTTGAATAGGGCAGGTGATAAACGGGATGCTAATCTAGTTCACTCGATCTGCTTAGAAGCCCAAGCCTACTTGTTTCAAGTCATTCGGTTTGCTTGAGACACAGAAAGGTCATCACGATTCTAGCTACATGAGAACGTGAGTGGTTCCGTTACCGGGGCCGCCGTATTACCACGACACTGATGAGTCCAAGCAGCTGGGAGCTGAATTCAAGGATTCATCATGCCTGGTAATCTCTTCTATCAACTCGTTGAATAGGATTTAGCTGTACCATCTCATCTAGTCGTCATACTTCTCATCAAAACAGTAGTTGTTTGCAGATTGTGCAAGAGCTGCAATCACTAGACGACAAATCCAAAACCGATGTATCCCGCGTTTTGATCAGGCATAATGCGACAATCATAGTTTGCTCCTGATTCTCGTCATCTATACCTCATCTTCAGAGCTGCCAAGTACTCCAAAATTCTTAGCGAGCAAAGCGTGTAACTCTCCAGATACTGTAGCAGCCAGCAGAGGATACAGTCTCATCTTCCCGACCAGGCGTGCCTTGCTACTCCTTCTTCTCCTCTTCCCCCGGGCCCGCCAAGGCCTGAACGACAGCCTGCAGAGCCGCCCTGTCTGCGCCCCTCAACCTGTCGACAAGCCCGTCACTAGTGAAGACGACGGACTGCCGAGGCGTCAGGCCCTTGACCTCGACACCCTGGGGCTTGCCGCCTCGAAAAAAGACAAAGGTCGGCATAGCGGTGACGTTGTAGCGCCCGGCGACGTTTTTGACGTGGTCGACGTTGAGCTTGGCGAAGGCCAGACGGCCCTCGGCGGCGTGCTTGTCGGCCAGCTCGGAGAAGACGGGGGCGATGGCGCGGCAGGGCGGGCACCAGTCCGCGTAGAAGTCGACCACCACGTGGGCGTTGGAGGCCAAGACGGAGTCCAGCTCGGCGGCAGAGGACACCTTGTAGACCTTGCCCGACGTCTCGGGAATGGGCGAGCGGTCTGCGAACAGCGACTAGATCGATGAGCCGTCAGTGGATATCGGGTTAGGGTAAACGGGGAACGGCGGCGCGCGCCCGGTCCTCTGCGTGGCATCAGTTGAAGCCAAGCAGACACGCAGAGCCGTCAAGGCATGAAATAACATCGGACGAGTTTGACGGCGGCCATGTGGTGGGCGTGCCGCGTCACGTTACTTACGCGCCCGATCATGAACACAGCAAAAGCTATGAGGAGAATAGTGGGCCATTCCATCTTGGAGATCTTGCTACCGGCGTGAATGGGTGTGAATAGTGAATAGTGATTAAAGATGGAGTGAGTATATGTGAAGCATTAGGTTGAAATTGCGTGATGGGATGGACGGATGGGGGGAGCCTGTCAGAAACGGGGGTTAAACACTTGCCCCCCCCGGTTATGCGTTAAAGAGGAGGGAGGTAAGCTGAGGATTACGTAACGCTTTGGGGGAGAGGAAGAGAGCAGTGAGGCGTGAGGTGAGAGTCAGGTGATGTCCGGCCAATGATGATGGCGTAAACTTGCTAAAAGTGGAGATCACAAATGCCATGCGATGCGCCTGATCCAAGTTTAACCGTGTAAGTCACAAGTGTGTGTAATGAACAATTTGACGGCTTGCTGAAGGGGGGAAACCAAGGTGAACTGAGTTGTCTCACGATCCCCTCGGAGAATTCTCAATAAGACGTCATTTGCCTCTAGATCGAACTTCTCTGGTTACCGGCGTCTTTGGACAGCTCTCATTCTTAACCGCGGCCTATGATTATGTCGGGACTGTCGGGGAGGCTGAGTTGTATGCTCAGCGGTCTTCTCTGAGCTTCCAACAGAAGAATTCGTGTCATCTACTAGACTGACTTCATAGACAGTGGGCGGTTTTTAGATCAAATGGAGGGCTGAAACGATTTGAACTCCAAAAGGCCTCGAGCATCAATTGGTCAGACCTGCTGCGGACTGTCTTCCCCCTCTCTCCCGACCTATTGGAAGAGCACCTCAGCCTTTGCTTTCTTGGCATGACAGGTATTATGTCGGTCTTTCAATCACTTCTGTCTTCGAGATGGCCCTCATACGTCAGCCCTCTGGGATTAGGTTTTATGGAACATGCAGGTGAAAGGAAGATGCCATCACCGCTTGTGGCGGAGGCGGAGAGAGAGAAGTGCGATGGACCACAGTCGGGGTGTCGGTCCAGGCTTTCGGTGTAGGGAAAGAATGATGCCCGTCCTGATGTCCTGAGAAAGGAGTCTTTTCCCCAATCTTGGGATGCAACCCACGTCGTCTCAGATTGACGGTATGGTCTCGTCAAACACCAAACTTTGGAGTCCTGGTGTCCATCCAGGGCCCCGCAACAACAACAACCTGCTGACACTGAACGAACCTTGGTGAATGTGATCAGAGCAATCCCTTCTTTGCTCATTCCGCACCGCTTCGGAAGTGGGGAGCCGTGAGGTCACTGGACACTGTTAGAGTTGAGGCTCTCCTCGGGAACAACCTTCGCACTTTTACGGAAAAATACATTACATGTATTTGTATTTATATTTTTCCTAAATACAAATACAATACAAATACAAATACATGTATTTGTATTTGTATTTTT
>PUHP01001598.1:0-10297 GCA_006783085.1 Colletotrichum shisoi | reverse complement strand
GCAAAAATAACTGTAAATAGAAGTACCATACATCTAAAGCGTCATTTTAGGCCCTCATTGGTTATTTCCCCGCATATCTGGTGGGGTATGTAGCCTTGCCGCGTTTGATGGGATAACACATTGGAGCAAGTCCCGCCAAGCTACTGCGTCTCGTTCTGGGCGTAGATGAAATTCGCGCCTGGTCATCGGTCAGTTCCGGCACCGCCGCCGCGGTCCTCTCAACGCGGTCGGGTGAATGTTGTGGTTTGACTCACCGACGGCAACAAGACCGTTCTCCTTGGCCCACTTCTGCACGCCGCGGCCTTCCTCGCCGCCCCAGTGCTTCCGCTCTTCCGGCTTGGAAAGGTGCAGCTTCTCCTTGGTGCCGTTGGCCGGCACCCAGGCCGTGAAGACGTAGCGGTGCTTGCCCGTCTTGGGAGGCGGCCCGGGGGGCTTGTACTCAACGACGGGGTCCAGGTGGGCGGGCTCGACGCCGGCGGAGATGGTCGGGGAGCTGCTCGTGGCGACCCAGTGGCAGAACTCGGACCAGATGGGATTCTCGCGCGTGGGCGCGTCGGGGTCGGTCAGGGTCAAGACGTAGGTCGTGGCGATGAGGCGGGCGGACATGGACGAACCGCTGACAAGGGAGACGGCGGGTGCCGACTGGAGCTTGGCCGGCTTCAGTGTGTTGCCGAGGTCGGCGGCGGCGGCGGAAGAGGACCACTCGACCGAGAGGCCAAGGATGGGTTGGAACTCGTCCAGGACCGCGGGGATGATGCGGGCGTTGGAGAGCCTGTCGAGCCGCATTAGCCAAGCGTCGGACAAGACATGAGGAGGAGGAGGAGGAAGAGGCGGGGTTGCTGTGTGTTCATTTACTCTTCATGGACGCGAGTCAAGTCGGCGTTGACCTGGAAGGCGACCTGGTCTGCGCCGAGAGGAGAAGCGACGGCGGTTGAGGTGCAGCACAGGGCGACGGCGGCCGCAGCCAGGAACTTGCTTGCAAGGGAGGAGGTCGTCATGGTCGAAGTCCGGGGCCCGTTCCGAACGGCGTTCACCGCCAAGACAGTCAGTGCGTGTGCGTTGTGCCGTGAGTTGTGCAGGATACGGTGCCAAGAATGCTTGGTGCCGAGGGTTCAGGTCATGGGTGCTCAGGGTGAAGAATCGAAGCGTGTTTGGGTGTTTTGGCGCAACGGTTTCACTGGGAGGAGGAGGAGAGGTGATTGATGTGTGTGTGTGTGTGTGTGGTGGTGGTGGTGGTGGTGAAGATGATGATGTCATGCCCCTGTGCTCTGGCGTGCTTTCATCCACTCCAGGGGCTGGAGCGCGCTGAGGAGCATTTTAACGCACAGGTAAATACAGAGTACGGAGTCCCCCCCGCCCGGAGCCGGCCCCTGTCCCCGCTGCGCACCGGCGACGGCGCCGGCGCCATCCCAAATGGGAACAAATATGCCGGGTCTGACCACGACAACTTTATTTCAGCTTCACTCGTACTGAGACGCAGAATTTTACTCATGGATGGAGAAGGACAGAGGCGGGAAACACTGCGTGAGTTGGTTTCGGTACTTTGTTGATCTGCCCGGCTCTCCTTAACTGCTTCGGCGACACTGGCCCCATGGTGCCAGATGTGTCCTGTAGCCTTACCCCTGGGATATTTTTTCATGCGAGGTGTCGAGAGGAAACATACTGGATATCCGCCATTCAAGACGTTCATTTTCCTCCCGCAATTCGGAAAGTTGAAATCGGCCATCGAGCAGTTTGGGTCGCAGGGCTCTCCGGGATAAGCTTTATGACGGGTCACCATTCCATGACTCGCTTCACGACCATGCCGTTCTGGGCTACGGGTCGGTGTGACTGATATTACGATGTGCTAAATCAAATCCTTCTTCTGGCGGACCCAGACCGAACGTGGTCGTATCACAAGCAAGGGTATCCGGCTGCCTGGAAGGTCGTTCACCACCTTCGGTGACGATCAGTAAGAAGTCCGCCCACGATAGCAAGAGTTTTTCTCGCTCATTTAGTTCAGTTCTTTTTGCCGTGAAGCAGAATTCCTTTTCTTCCGGCAGCCTGCCGTGTTTCGGCCGGCCGTTGCCGCCGCCGCCGCCGCCGCCGTCGTTGTCCATCGGTCTATTTTCGGATCTCCTATATCACACAGCCCAAAGGCGGCGGTTGAAATAGGAGAGAACATCAACATTTCATGGTTATGGAGATCCGCGCCCCTTTCTTTTCTTCCATTTTCCTTTGTGGAGAAAGGTCACATTGGTAACCCCCTCCCAAGGCCTTTTTTGGACCTTTGGTTGCGGGGTGTGCGGCCTCAGGACAACTGACTCAGCAGCGGAGGGAGTCTCGACGTTGAAAAACAACATCTACAGTCTCCTTTTTTCCAATGTCCCCCCCCCCCAGTTGCTCTGTGCTGGTCGATACTGCTTGGCTTTCTCGGCCCGCCTGGTTTTCAGCCTTCGTGGCTAATTGTCAACTCCATTGTTTTGCAACCATGGACCATGTGTACAAGTGGGAAAGACGTGACATGAAGAGTACAGTTTTTATTTCCACTTCGACCACAGACCGTGACTGAGGAGGGCTAGATGTGAAAGTGAAAGTGCGGTGGCCGGTGGCAACTGAGACCAAGTTAAGCTCCTTGGGACAATCGCGATACAGCTCAGCCGGGCGTCGCCATGGTGGATTTTTAGGCAACATCTTTCCGTCTGGTCGCGCGACCTGGACGACCGGGTTGAGCTTGACCAATAGGACAGCAAGCTGCGGCGTTCCGAATAATTAGAATTTGGTCCCGTGGGTCGAACAAGAAAAAAAAACCACGAGGCGATGACGATGGGGGGGCAGCAATACCGTGAACAGCCACTCATGAAGAACAAAAAGTGTCTTTTTGGGGTAAACGTGCACTGGGCAATAAACGATCCGTCAACTCTGCATGGTTTCCCTTTTTTTTATCTATCCGCAGTACGAATACAGTACAGAGTATAATCTCGTAAGTTTCCAAGGCCCCGTCTATCGCCCCGCCACGGCTCAGAACTCTCCCTTTCTCCCTCTCCTCTTTGCTCTCCCTCGCGGTTAGTCTTGGCTGGGCAGCTCCAAATCACTAATTACGCCGGATCAGTCAGTCAGTCAGTCGCACTTAACAATCCCTCTCCTCCTTCCCTCGAAAAAGTGGGCGGTGACCTTGGATCTCCACGTGGCTGATTACATGGCCAGACTATCTGTGTGTTTATACGGATACTGAGATGGCTGTGCAGGGCGGACGAGGGTGGCTAGCTAACGCCCGACGACTTAGGAAACGAATCGCGTGGCCCAGCATCTCGTCTACACCCAAGAAAGCATGGCTCCATCTTCAAGACAACCAATGTCTTAAAACACCAAAAACCGGGCCGCCCCAAGGGGTCTTGGGAGTTGGGATGGGGAGGGACGGAAGGGAGAGAGAGAGAGAGAGAGAGAGCAGGGCTGAGATGCCGATCGTGTCACAAACCGGGCGCTCACCCCACAGCCCACAGTCCAAACAGGAAGCCCGTCGCACATGCTGCCCAATGTTTTACATATTCCATACAGGGTACGGGTACTGTACTGCCTTGCCTTGCCTGCTTGACTGTCCAACCAAACATTTATTGTACGTACGCGTCCATGATGACTGCGACCCACGACCCAACCCAATTTCACTGCCCGGTCAGCCGGGGGAGAGGGGGGGGGGGGCTATTTCTTCCGATTTCGGGAACTTCTCCCTCACCGCAGCTGCAGGCAACCGTCTTCATGCTGGTACGGTAACCCTTGTTGTGTGATGTCGTGTATCAGGGGCCGTTTGGGAGGTTCCGGTTACTTTGTGCCCATCCCATCTCGTCTCAACTTTGAAAGAACTCTCCTGCTCCCCGTCTTTTGACAACGTTACTTACTCATCGAGCACATCATCAAACTCATCGTCCTGCCCAGCACCAACGTCACATCAGAGAGACGATCATGGCTTCCGTGGCCTCGTGTTCGTCCATGCTCATGGCAATATGGACGTGGTTGAGTCGCTGCGTTCAGCGGAGGTTCTTTCGTGTCTCTGCAGTCTGTTTCATCGTCTTTCTCGGCCTTGCCTTCCACCTCACTCACCGTCGCCATCATCCCCATCACGAGCCTTTCGAGGCCCCGATCACGAAACCCATCGTCCACGGCAACCCAGTCGACAGCCTACCGGAGCCCTCGTACGCCCTGGAATCCTTTCCTCACTCGCCTCAACACCCTCCGAAGAACGGCACCACCGCCGGTCCCTCCAAGCCCTGGCTTGCGGCAGTCATCTCCACGGCCTCAGACATTGAGCGCCGCATGCTTATTCGGTCGACGTGGATGAGGTTGTTCGAGGACGTCCCTTTTGACGGACGCTTCGTTGTGTCCAACCCTGGGCCGCGGTGGACCGAGGTCGTGGCCAACGAGAACCGCACCTTTGGGGACATGATCGTGCTTGACCACATCGCCGAGGATGATGTCACGGCCAACACCATCAAGACGCTCGAGTTTTACAAGTGGCTCGTCGACCATGAACTTCACTACGAGTTCGTCTCCAAGATGGACACCGATCTATGGCTCAACGCCCGCGGCTTCTGGGACCGTTTCCTCTCGCCGCGCCTATCTACGGACGCCGCCACGGGCGTCCAGAGAAGCACCGTTCGCAGGACCCTCATCGGCGAGCTCTACTACTCCCCGACTTGGGACCTCGTCTTCCCACACGGGGCCATGTACACCGCCACCTGGGATATGGTCCAGCTCCTGTCCCATCTTCAGGGCAAGCAAAACGTGGTTACCGGAGAAGACATGGCCCTCGCCACCCTCGTGCTGAACGGACGTGAGAGGGCCAGCTTTGTCAACTTCAGGGGCACGGAGAAGTTCGACTACGACGACGATGACGCCCGTCACGACGGTACGGCGTGGGCGAGGACGAGGACGCACCCTAGCGCCATCCAGCACGCGCTCGTCGGCCAAGACGCCATCGCCATCCACCAGCTCAAGGACGAGAGCCTGTGGTTCAAGGTCGCCGACTGTTTCGACGAGGACGGCGTCAAGCCGGCGCCAAAGACCTCCCATTCCGAGCCGGAGTCCCAGAAGCCCATGTCCGTACGTTGGCACGATTTCTGGTTCTGGATGGGCGTCTCGGACCGCTACGACGCGAGGTTTGAGCGGATACCCGACTTCTTGTGGACGAAGGAGGATGGGCACTGGATATGCGATGGGATATGGGACTTGGGGACTACAAAGACGGGGTTTGCGGGAGGGCAAAGCGACTAGCTTGTTGTGTTTTGGTCTGTACTTATGATATCCAACATTTATGATGATTATTAATGGAAGCTTCGAATAACCTTCTGGTCGTCCGACATCACATTGTGGCGCCGGCTACATCCTTGTACCGCCGGCGATTGAATAGACCAACCAGGCACTGGACTCTCACCAGTCTACACATGTTCCCGACGTCTATGGTTGTTTCAAGGTTACTCTACCGTTTCTTCCGACGAAGCGATGACTTGCGTACCGCCATCAAATGACCCATCAAATCCAATGAAGGATGTCTTTGGCCCCAGTGCCAGGGTCAGCATAAGTTTGCCGGGATCTAAAACCCGGCGTGTCAAGCCAATTGTCCTCGGTGTTGGTTCTGACGACGGGGGGCTACCTGTTCTCAGTCCGTGCTATGCTTCGAGGGACGTTTGTACATAAGAACTTCAGCTCGCGCTGGCTAACGAACCACGGTAGCTCCTCACTGATACGAACACGAAAGGCTTACACAGGCGGAGTCGCGCGGGGACCTGGACGCAGTTTCGCAGAACCACTTGGACGTTCGGGTTGAAATACACCTTCAGCAAGCCTGGTTGCCTAACTTGGGCCCCCATGGGTGGGATACAACCTACAAAAGACGATGTTGGGGGCGATTTCAACGTCAAGCTTGTCATTACTGCGCTTCACCTTCAACTTTTTTTGAAATGTATCACCATACGGTGCCATGCTCAGCTGTTAGTTGTTGACATCTTTGTGCCTATGTCTGAGCATGCGGGGTAAGTCTCATTAGCCGACATGCCTAGAGCTAGCTACCTTAGATATGCATAACATCCTGACGAAGGTACGGGAATACGCCTGTCGGGGCTCTTTGGGTTCTGAAACGCCGCATTCCGTTTCGTCACTCAACTATAGATTGATTTGCAATACTAATAGATAGGCCTTGTTGTCTAGTATCCGGTACTAGGTAGTTAGGTCAGAGGCTGTTTGGTGCCTTTTTGTAGAGAATATGTGTTTGGGGTTTTTCTTTTTTTCGCTATCAGTAGACCAGCTATAGCAAGCACTAACAACAATAAGAGTAGTTCTGATCTTTCTTGTTGGCACCAAGTCAGTCGTACCATTGTTAGTCAGCAGTACTCAACCACTTTGTTTATATTTCGATTGCTTCAGATAGCAACTTGTCACAACAAAACGACGCCGTTAGTTGCGGGCAGTAACTAACGCCTTATATCTCGTGACACAACTCTTGAAGGAGCTACCTACCTGTATTACTGATCAATGATTATGGTTGCTGAATGACCTAAAGGATGACCTTGTTATACGCGAAGAGATTGATGGAGGTTCCTCAAAACTCGGTCTTCTCCTATGTTCTATAGTACCATCGCCCCAGAAATCATTCCCATCAGCCACACGACATCATGTTCAATCTATCTCTGGATCTCGCTGGTTTCTAAAGTTGTCTGGTGCTGCGCTTGTCAATCCGCTCCTGGCAGACGACAACCTGGATCACCTCTATCTTCATGATTATGGCAATTGTTATCCGATGACGGGCTACTATGTGTTTGACGCTGATGTTGCCACCTTCGAAAGTGTCTTGTTGCAGACTGATTGAGACATCGAGACCCATGGACCAAGAGCTACAGACTATAGCTTGTGACAGGAATGCTCAGCGACCTTCACAGTCAATCATCTTTGGTCTTGCTGGAAGTTTTGGTTATAGCTGGTCTGGCTTTCTTGCCGCTCCTCCTAGCCCAGCAGTTTCAGCTCCGCAAAACTCTCTATAAGTCGTTTGGATTGACCTTGAACTGCGCTGAGGTGCTCAACACTACTCTCAACTGCTCAGGTCAGCTGGCAACTTATGTCAGATTCAAGTACAGAGTACAATGAACGTCTTCTTCAGTTTTATGAAGGAGCGCTTACGTGTGTGACCTCGCAGATCCCCCAAGGTTAACGTTCTTAAGTTCTTAACGCCGATGGAGTCAGCCATTTCGCTGAAGAATGCAAGCAGTCACTTCAAACTCTTCAATCCAAGACCCAGAATAGCTGCAACCCTAGAAAAGATATTCTTGACCACAACTTGGTGCTCTACCCAGGTCTGAGCTGTGTCAACAACTTCTACACATTTATTTCATTCTTCCCTCCAATTCTAGAGATAAAGCATCTCTGCAGAATAAAGCGTATCAAGAGCCTCATTATGTTTACCCAATCCGTGCAAACTTCACCTTTTGTTGTTCAGGGACTTGTGCGAGTCAATGCTCGAGGAATACAGGGCAACCCAGGAGGACCTTGCCAAACAGAACACCATGATTGCCAAGCGGGCCGATGGCGGGCGGCCGGTGATAGTGCTGGTCGTCGTCCAGTTTCAGGCCGTGAAGGCCGCTGTAGAGGCTTACGACCTGGACAGCGTTGGAACTATGCCCAGCCCACGTCCTTGCGGTCGTAACCCTCAATAAGCGGGTGGCCGCCCTTGTCCATGGCATAGTCGGGATCCCAGTGCTCGCGGCCAGGCGTCCATAACCGGTCGAAGAGAACCATAACCATAGGGGGAGCGGGGGTGGAGACTTGGCGCTGGAAGGCGTCGATGTTGTCGAGCCACTTTTTGTTAACTTACAGGCAGCACTTGAAGCAGGGGAGCTTAGACGCCTCGACTGGGTCGACTCCTCCTCCGTTAATAGTGCGCTAGACCCAGCCGTTGAAGTGCAAAAGCACTTCAACGTTGGTGGGACCGTTCTGAGCTTTCTCGGTTCTCGATGACGACCTAGTCGAGGTATCCCTCCAGAAGTTTAGCGCGGCGGCTCTAAACCGGGCAGTCGTGGCAGTTTTGCTTCAGCTGGGTGAGATAGCGGGCCCAAGTCTCGTCAGTGCCGTCACCGTAGGCGCAGCAGTAAACAACAAAGCCCTATGTGTGAAATCCCATGAGTATTATGTTGAGGGGCATCCAGCGGATCATGTCTTTTCTATGCCCGTCGACGTGCTTGGGTAGCTCTTCGAACGTTCTCAAGGGAGTCTTAAAACTATGAAACCATTATGAATGTGTTTGGTGACATCTAAACGGTGAGCCACATCCGTATGACGTGACTCATGGATAGTGAGGCGGTGATAAGAGATCTACTGGCTTTTAAGGGGTACTGAAATTGTCACGCTTCTTGGGTGATTCTGGAAAAGTTGTACGTGGACGGATCGATGCCACCCTTGTCAATTATGCCGAAGCACGCAATTTCGGAATATCAGCAAAACGGAAATAAGTCTAAATCATCTACCAGGCAATTCAGACTTGTGTCTTATATTTATATGACGAATATCGAAGGGAGAAAGGAACTACTTCAGCTAACAGTTACGCATGATTGCTCAAGATAAAGATCTCCAGTTTAAAGAGTATTTGCCGCAAGTGGCAACTCTGCTGCCCATGGCGTATTTATTCAGACTGAGATACAGTGATCGAGTAGGTTCTATATCCGTCTGGAACCAAAGAAGATAATCTCGAAGAAGAGACGTAATCATTGCAAACATTGTTCTCTGCTACTGCAGATGTCTGTCAAACGCAGACGAGGGTGCTTTTAAGGTTGACAATTTCAGCAACAAATGCAGGAGGTGGATAAGTAGCCCGGAATGGGGGCAAAGTGATGGAAAACACGCTACTGCGTAGATGACCTGATGAAGTTCCTTTGTGTACGAAGAAACCAAAAGTGTAAAGGAAAAAGAGATGTCACAGGAATATCCTTGTACATCAGAAGCTCCCTGAATCAGTCCTGTCACGTGTTACTTCACGTGCCTATATGTATATAACCAGCAGCATTTCATTCCCTTCCTTATTTCTAAAATTAAGTATCTTTCTCCTATATTCTCCTATACCTTACTATATACTCTAACTTATAATAGTTATAAGCCTAGATTTACTTACTATTATATAGCTAATTTTAATTATTAGATAATACTTTTTTATAAAAAGTATATTTTAACTAGTTTTTTATTTCGTAATATATTAAACTAGATTACTATACTCTCTAATATAGTTAAACTAACTAGTTAATATAACTAGCTAACCTAGTACTAAGTACTAAATGTTAGGGATTAATTACTATAGGGTATAGGGGGGGTATTAGATAGGCTTAGATAGGCCTAGGGGGGCCTAGAAGGGCCTAGGCGTAAGAGATTAGCTAGTATATCTATAGTCTAGATAGATCTGGTAAGGTATTTAAAGGCCTTCTACAGGGCTAGGGGCTAGCAAAGGGGTAGATTTAAATAGTTATCCTTCCCTATACCTACCTATTAGTCTCTTAAGGGTATTATTAACTCTTTTACTCTATATAATCCTAGCCTTATTTAATACATTTAAATCTCTCTCTATCCTTATAGGCATACTAACTATTAGTAGTAATAGCCCCCTAGATAAGAGTAGTACCCTAGTAGGAGCCTACTAGCGCTAGTACTAGTACTAGTAACCTATTAACTTTATCTTTATTAACTTTATCCCTATTAACTTTATCTTTATTAACTTTAAACTAAGGTACTAGTTGTTAGGGACTAATAACTATAGGGTATATAGGGGGTACTAGAGGGGCCTGGAGGAGCCGGAAGGGCCCGGGTGTTAAAAGTGGTAGCCTCGGGCCGCCCACGTGATAACAGAAAGGTGGATCCGGAAGGCCAATGCACAGCCTCGCTCGGGAAATATCGGAAACATTAATAGGATAGATCTAGCCACCTAAAAGTAGGGTTTTTAGTATTAAGGGACATACCTATAGAGAAAAGGACTATAGGGGTATAGGAATTACTTTAAGGATATATATATTAATATATATAATTACACCTAAACTTTTAATAATTAATAGTCTAATATACGCTAAAAACAGCTATAAAGAAACACTTATAATAATATATTATTTATTAGTAATAACGTACCTGCATAGCGAGCGACGCATCATAGCGAGCGACGCACGTCCTCCCATTTCTACCATCTTCATCTTTAGGACACCTTTTCTCCACGTACGAAAATGCAATCCTCCTCAATTGAAAGTCGAATCATCCTTGCCCTCCAGGCTATCGAAAAAGACCCAAAAATGTCTGTACGAAG
>PUHP01001597.1:0-10298 GCA_006783085.1 Colletotrichum shisoi | reverse complement strand
ATAATAGCTAGGGATTACTTTACTATTATGCCTACCTTAGTCCTACTTAAGCGCACTTTCAGCTATAGGCGCTACATCTATTACTACTCTTAATTTAATATAGCTTTAAAGACTATTAAGGCTTAGCTTATCTTAACAATTAAGCAGCACCAAAGGGACTAGCTTGCATTTAGCTTACTTAAGCCTATTATCCCTAAGGACTATTAGATTACTAAGGTTGTAAGAGAATAAAGTCAGACTATTCTTCACAGCTTTAGCTATACCACGCTCTTCTAGGTAGATAAAATTCGCAACTTTACGCAGATAGCTTAAATAAAGCTTAATTATACTATTATTATTAGAGGGTCTAAAGATACTATTTCTAAGTCACAGGGCACTCTTCCTTAGACTAAATTACCTTAATTAGATAGGTTTTAATAGACTTTATAGCTACTTTTAAGCTCTCCTGTAGGCTTAAGCTTTAGTTATAGCCAACCTTCTAGGTCCTAAACAGAGCTNATTTCTAAGTTATAGGGTACGCTTTCTTAGACTAAATTACCTTAATTAGATAGGTCTTAATAGACTTTATAGCTACTTTTAAGCTCTCCTATAGGCTTAAGCTTTAGTTATAGCCAACCTTCTAGGTCCTAAATAGAGCTGTTATCCTCTATTTCTAAGGATAATAAGGATAATAAGGATGTATTTACTTCTAAATTGCTATCAAAGCGTCAAAAAGTATAGAATTAGGCTTTCTTTTTAATTTCCTATATATTTATTATCTACTTATATTTAGGTTGTAAATTTCATATTTCCTTACTTTTATATAGTATCTTTAATAGGTACCTAAAATNTAGGCTTAAGCTTTAGTTGTAGCTAACCTTCTAGGTCCTAAACAGAGCTGTTATCCTCTATTTCTAAGGATAATAAGGATAATAAGGATGTATTTACTTCTAAATCGCTATTAAAGCGTCAGAAAGTATAGAATTAGGCTTTCTTTTTAATTTCCTATATATTTATTATCTACTTATATTTAGGTTGTAAATTTCATATTTCCTTACTTTTATATAGTATCTTTAATAGGTACCTAAAATACCTAAACCCATAAGTTAACAATACCTATATAGGTCTAACCTATAAACCTATAACCTACGTATCCACAAAAAACCCATAACCCATACTAACCCATAACCCATATAGGTACCCATATCAAACCCATGGGTTAGATGGGTATTCACCCATTCGGGTACCCATGGGTTTTTTTAAGCCTAGGAATGGGCGAGTATGGGCTCAAATTGGGGCCAAGCAAATCCCCATCGTCGCGCAGGCGCTGAGCGCTGCTGCGGAGACTCTAAGATGCCGTCGTGATCCTTCGGCAGGGGTCTTGTGCCAGGGGGCTTCGGTTTGCAGGCGTGGACATCCACTCATGTCCTGTGTCATGATCTTCTGCCGCGGGGCTGGACATGCTGCCATCGTCGACGGTCGTTGGCGGGCTTCCATTGCTCTCGATGCTCCCACGAGCGGGTGGGTGGCGGTGCCGCGGTTCTTGTACCATGTAAGCAAGCATTTGGACGACGTGCCAGACAACGTAGAAAAACAGACGCCGAGGTGGAGGGTGTGAGGCGATCGGGTGTCGTGCAACCCCCGGGCGATGTGGCTGCGCTAGGCTGTTCCGTCCAGACCGCCCAAGTGGCTCCAGACCGTCTAGCTCGGCCAGCAAAAAAAAAAGACGCGGGGATCTAGTCTAGTCGTTTCCCTTCCCGACTGTGCGGACTCGTGATGAAGTCGATGGGCTGATGGGTTGATGGGTTAATGGGGGGCTGATGGCGGTCCGCGCTTGCGGATAGTGAACGGGTATGAGCTTGAACCGGATCCGGGGATCCCTCACCAGGTGGTGTTAACTTATCAACCCAATTAGGAAATTTTTGATTTTTTGAACCAGTGCGCCTTGCAGGCTGCCGTAGATCCCCGGCTCTCGCGGTCTTTGGTCCAGGAACAATGGTTTGTTCGTTTTCCGGGCCGGTCAAAAGTGATGATTGGTAATGATGGTGGGCCCCCTCGCTAAGAATGTCAAGCCGTTGGGTTGGTTTCCTTGGAGAGTACTGCCCAGCCTGGTAAGGCGCTTTTTTCCCCCCCCCTTTCTTTTTTTGACCGTTTTGTCGGTGCCTGGATGAGCCGGGTGGATGGCACTGCGACAATTGATTTCACTCGGGGACGCCGGCCGGAAGCGAAGACGCAGAAGAGTCGCTGGATTGCGAACGAATGGTGTTTTGGTACTCTGCACAGAGTGTGTCCGTAAAGTGATCAGCCAAGGTGTTACAGCAGACAGTAACTGCTGGTAAGTCTGTAGTTAAAGGGGTGTTTTTTTCCGCCGATGACTCAGGCCGTTAGTTTGGGGCCCATAAAGGTCAAGCGTGAAGTGATCAGCGAAAAAAGCTCCTTGTTAGCGAGACAGCGTATTATAACACCATCTATCCGGGATGGTCCAGAACGGCTGGAACGAGCAGGCCTACATACTGGCCTTTCCGGACCATCGTATTCAGCCATTACAAGCTCAGATGAACAATCAATAACGGGATAGGAGAAAAAAACAAGTCCGACTGAATTCCAACACCAAGCTTGCTCACATCCGCCAGACTCAACCCAACCAAGGCTGGTAAATAAAGGGGGAAAAGTAAAGGTTTCAAAAAAAAAAGGGAAGAAAAAGAAAAGATGGCACAGATGGTCCAAGTCGGCCTGGAATATCTGACGATCCAGATTTCTGTATTGATGTAGGTGTAATGGGTGACGAATACTGAACAATGGGAATCGTGGCATGGGTGGTATTGTTAGAGACGGCGTCCAGCAGAGCGGGGACAAAAGAGGTGAGACCATATAAACTACAGTGCTCTGGCTGTTGACCACGGCCAACAAGAGTATTACAAAATCTAAACGTAGGTATGTGTGTTTCAGTGAGTATATTGATGGATATCTACTCTATAGAAGCTGGCACCGGGCGAAGGTCAGCGAGCCTCTCGTGGGGCATCACATGAGGTGCTGGCCTGTGCCAGGCATGGTGACACTAGATAGCATCGGAGCCACCGTCGAGATGAGAGCAGAGGCAAGGTGCGCTCCTGAAAAGAAGGTCAAAGATTAGACGGGAGAAGTTTCTACATGGAAGACGCTGTACTTACCCGTCAATAGTGCAGAACCCGTTTGCAAAACCCTGGCTGGCGCACTGATCGAAGCAGCTAGACTGCGACCTGCAGTCAACGACACAAGTATCTCCAAACTCGCCACTATAATCGAAGTAGTGCGTCAGTATTAGTCCTTACAGGCTTGATTCATTCGATGCTGGAAAGGGGGGGGAGGGGGGGAAGCGAAGTGCTTACTCCTGGAAGCAACGCCGAATGCCATCACTGCTTGGAAGGCAGGCAGCGCGGAAATCACCAAGGCATAGGTCGAAAGAAGTCACGGTCTTTGTAGTGTCTGCAGCGTGTGTAGTGTTTGCATCGTTTGCAGCAACTAGCGCTGGCAGGAGGGTAGCAAGGATAGTGGCGAACTGCATTGCGTCGAGTGTTGAAAGATAGAGTAATGGTGTTGTGGAAAATGACGAGCGGCTGAAGGATATTGGAGTAATGATGTTGTAGGAAGTAATGAGGGATAGACATATGATTCTGAGGAGTATTTATAATTTCTAGAAAACCACTCTAAAATAGAATTCCTGATCGTAATGAGGATCTACAGCTCCTGTTTCGATTCATATTCACCTAGCAACACTCACATATATCTATAGGACCTATATATACTTGAGTTCAGCGCGTGAGTGACTTACCTCGAGATTAAGATTAGCAAAATGCCTTCTCCTACACAGCCCTCTCGACAACCATTGCGGCCTTACAAACAGGATGCCCTGTGCAACAGCTAGGCTGCGAGGCACAGGAGAGAGAGTAGCTGGGCTGCATAGTGATTGGGCTAAGAGGGTCCAGCGGGGCCGCTGACCCATACAGCTACACTAGATGGCCAAGGGAAGCAGACAACAAGTGGAGCAGAAGTAAAGGAAAGAGCAGAAAAAGCGGAGGCAGGTGAATTTCAAGCATGTCTCTCCCTGGTTGAGCTTCTTTAGGGGAAGTATTGGAGTGTAAATTCGCAAGCAACCAACAGCCTGGTCTATAGGCGTAAAGGTACGACACTCGCATGAACCAGAACCCCCTGCCGATGCGGCAGCGCCGACCGGAGTTCGAGCTGGCTCAGCATCCATGAAGACCTTCTGCGGCGCACGTTTTCGTAGCCTCTGTAACTGTTCCTCCCCTACTTCAGACATCGGTACTTTCGATAGACGAGCCGCTGCTTCGCACTGCCCGGAACGCTGCACTATACGGGTATCTTGACCTGAGATACCAATAGGGAGACGAGCTGGGGAAAAAAAAAGAATAAGCTTCATGGGACAATAGTACCTGCACGCGTGGGCAGCTTAGCTGCCTGTGGTTGTTGTGTTAACACACACAAGGTTTGTGCCAGTTTCAGGCTGGAAAGGCCTAACATTGTGAAACTGCAATCTAAATCACGAACCGCCTATCGGCATCTGCGGGCATTAAATTCGGATTTAATTCAAGCCGTCACATTACGCTGCTAACCTGCAGGATATCAATCACTCTTGGCAAAAACCCCTTTAACCATACGGATACCCACCCTCTAGTTCACATGAAGCACAATTCAGGCAGTGCAGCTCTTGGGGCATATCACGTCCCATACAGCATAACGTACCTTCCTTACCCCCGAGACAGGAGGGACCAAACTGCCTGGAAGTCTAAAGAGAAAATAGATGACAGGGCGGTTCGGAGTACGATGAGGAGGGGGGCGCATTCGCTCAGTGGGAGACAGAGGCTCTTTCATGCTTCTTTCTATTGGCCGGAAACGGTTGCGGTCTGCCGACACCAAGCTAACACAAGATAACAAACCGGGTATCCCAGTCACGAGATCCTAAACTATTTGACCGTTCCCCCGTCGTAAACCACTCCAAAAGGGGGAGGGCTACCGCAACTTTCCCCACCGCCCTCCTTACAGCTCCACAAACACGTACTCGTCCTCGTCCGCCAACCCGACCTCCACGGCGACCCCGACGGCCTCGCCAAAGTCCCCAAACAGCCAGTTCCTCACCATCTGCAGCCCGACCTCGGGCTGGTCCAGCGGCACCATGTGCCCGGACGCCTCGACCGTCACGAACGCGAACCTCGTCCGCCGCCCGGCCGCCCCCGCCCCCGCCCCCGCCCTCACGGCGGGCTTCGCCACCTGCTTCCACAGCCCGGCCCGCACCCTCTCGCCGTCCCGGACCGCGAACCACGGCTCCATCCCGCTCGTGCTGAACTCCACCTGCCCGGCCCACGGCAGCTTGTCCGTCCACCGCGCGTTGCCCGCCGAGTTGCACGCGAGGTCCAGGTCGCCGTTGTACACGAGCACGTCGACCCCGGACTCGAGGAGGTACCGCACCTGCGCCTCGGTGCTGAGGAACGTGTCGCCCGCCAGCTCGAACGCGCGGTTGACGTCCTTCGAGATGAGGGTGAAGTTCTTCTTCCCGCCGCCGCCGCCGTCGTCGTTCGCCTCATCGGGCACCTCGAGCGCCGCCCGCACGCGGTCCGAGTTGATGTACGTCTCGATGCCCGAGCCCGCGCCGTAGCAGATGTTCTCCACCTCGCACGGCCGCGTGATGTCGAACGGGTTGCGCCCGCCCTTCTTGACGTCCTGGTAGTACAGCCAGTCGATCCGGTCGAAGCAGAAGTCGCCCGCGGCGCGGCAGATGATGGGGTCCGGGTACTTGTAGCACGCCTCCTCCAGGTACATGCACCGCGGCAGGGCGGCGGCGATGGCGGCGCAGCTGGTGGCGTTGAAGACGGGCTCGGGCACGCCCGGCTTGGTCGTGCAGAGCGTCTCGTAGAAGCCCCAGGTCGTGTCGGCCGGCGAGACGTAGCCGTTGCCGATCATGACGGAGGCCAGCGGGACCTTGAAGGCCGGGGCCGGGGACCCCGTGTTGTAGCGGATGATCTCGGCGCCGAGGGCGGGGATGTAGTGGCCGCCGTAGCTCTCGCCGACGATGTGGAAGGGCAGGGCGTCCAGGTGCGGGAAGGCCTTGTAGAAGATGCGCAGGAAGACGTTCATGTCCTCGGCGGCCGTGTAGGACGTCGCGGGTGGGGTGACGTCCTTGTCGGAGTAGCTGAGGCCCGTGCCGGCGGGCTGGTCGACGAAGATGATGGACGAGTTGCTGTTCCAGGCGCGGGGGTTGTGGACGGTGCCCGTGCCGTTTTCGTTGATCAGACAGGGGCCCAGTTCCAGCATGAGACCTGGAAATTTCAATTTTGGGATCAGATTGATCCCGATAAGACTCATCCCGAGGTGATGGTGACAGGCGATTCTCACGTACCGACGAGGCCGCTGCCGCCCGGGCCGCCCGTCATCCAGAGACTGAGGGGGTCCTTCTGCGGATCGTTCAGGCTCTCAAAGTACCCTGTCCACGGTTGTTTTGTTGTTCAGTAATGGGTCCACGGGACCACTTGCGCGCGGCAAGTCGCTCACAAAAGAAGAGGTGCTTCCCGCCGGTGTCCAACCAGCCGGTCCACTGCCTCGAACCCGCGTCGCAGAGCTCGTCGCTCTGCTCCTTGATGCGGATCGCGTGGTGCGGGTGCTCCGGCACCGAGAAGGTCGCGAACTCGGGCGACTCGACGTCCTTTTGCGTCGCGACGGCGGACGCGATCCGCGTGAAGAGAGCGAGTCCGGAGACCGCGAGGGAGGCGAGCCGGACCATGTCTGCTTTCCGGTCAATTTGGGACGGAAGGTCGGTCGATGAGAAGGGGTTCAAGAGACGGCTCGTTTGATGAAGCGATCGATGAGGATGACAAGATGAGAATGAGCTCCCTGGCCGATGAATTTGTGAAACGAGCCTTTGTGTTGAAGCTTGAAGGATCAAGGTGAAGGATCAAGGTTGGGCGGGCGGGGCTGGCGGGGGGGGCCACGGCGGCCCGATTGGGAAGGCCGGATTCCGTAGTGGGGCCCGTCGCCTCCAACCCCCCCCGCTCTCGGCGCTGTAATAACACCGAGCTTGAAGCTGTCATTAGCATCACCATCCTTGTGCTCCGACTGACATTGTGGTTGTTAATTCTTTAGCGTGTAAACATATTCTTAGTAGTTGCGTGAGAACTGAAGTGCATAATTGGATTTTAGAATAAGTTTTCTCAAAGCCAGAGAAAAGGAAACTGGCAAGCTACACACATACGCTTAAGCCTAGTCAACTTAGACACACATACATACCACTCTGATACCGTTCAGCTCCGGACATCTAAGCTCACAATTATCTTCGTTACTCTATGATAGTTCTCATTTTCTATTGCATTCACAGTTGCTAGGTTCAGTTCAACCTCCCCTGGATATCATTGCATATAAACAGCAGGCATGAAAAACGATGGTATAGCGTCACCACAACTCCGGCCAAAAGTCCCCCCCCCCTCTTCTTCCCCCTTCACACACAAACTTCCTCACTTCTCATCATTCACAACGGGACAGTCTCCCCGCTCACGTCCTTTTTCTCGGGCGCAACGCCGCCGGGGCTCGTCTTGTCCTTGGCCTCCTCCTTCTCCTTGGCCTCCTTCTCCTTGGCCTCCTCCTCCTCCTCCTCCTCCTCCTCCCCGTGCGTCACGGTGTGGTGGCGCGTCGGCTTCTTGCCCGATATCATCGACTTGACCGTGTGCACGAGCGTCGCGCGGCCCTCGAAGATGGGGAACAGCCCGACGGCGAAGAAGGAGCAGAAGATCCAGAGGATGCCGACCACCACCCACCCCGTGAAGAAGGGCTTGCTGAAGATGTACCCGGAGCCGTACATGGGCATCGGCCAGAGGATGAGCATCGCGATGGTCCTGGTACCGCTGTTAGCCTTTTCTTTCTCCCCCCCCCTTTTTTTTTTCTCCATCTTTTCTCCCCCCCCCCCCTCGCTTCTCTTTTCCCATCCGGAGAGACACTCTCCCGTTACGAGGGCACAACTTACAAAAACGCCGTCATGGAGACGGAAATCTTGAACGCGCGGGACAGCATCGTCTGCTCGCGCTCGAACGCCGCCTGCGTCTCCTGGTGTCCCGGGATCTCCTCGAGGTCCAGCCCGGCCGCGCTGGCCAGCTCGTGGTCGTCGCCCCTGCGGATCGCCATCATCGACTTCCAGTCGTACTTGTCCATACCGAACGCCAGCGTGAAGACCGGGATCAGCACGATGGGCGACAGGAGGGCGATGACGTTGCCGGCCAACATGGGATTGTTGGACCCCGTGCAGGCGATGTCCAGGACGCCGCACGTCTTCTTGGCCGTGACGAGCCAGCCGATGATGGCCAAGGCAGTGCCGAAGATGGGGGAGAGCGTCGCCGCCCACTTGTTCTGGCCCTTCCACACGAGCGTCAGCGTCGCCGGGAGCACGGCGGCCGAGATGAGCACGCCCATCAGCACGTAGAGGTAACCCATCGAGATGCCGTTGTAGTACAGGCCCACCGAGACGGAGCTGATGACGAGCGCGTACACGACGACCACCACGTGCGACATGTAGATGAGGCGCTTGCCGCTGGCGTCGGGCTTGAAGTACGTCCGGTAGACGTCGTACGTGAAGATGGACGACACGGCGATGAGCTCCGCCGACGAGGCCGACGTGACGGCCATGAAGACCATCAGCAGCGTCGCCGCGGCGCCGCCCTTGCCAAGGAGGGCCACCGCCGCATAGGGAAGCGCAAGCCCGGCCGAGACCTCGGCCTCGGTCATGCGCGCGGGGAAGGTCGGGAAGCGCGGGTTCGACTCGAGCGCCAGCGCAGAGAGGCCCATGGTCGTCGCCGTCAGCCAGGGGATCGCGAACCACGAGAGCCCGCCGATGATGTAGCCGGGGAGCGCGTGGACCGGCGACGCCGCGATGGCCTTGTTGTAGTATCCGTTATCCAGGAAGACGGTGCCGAAGTTTCCCACTGCCGGAGCTGCTTAGAACACCGAACCACACAAGATTCACTTGGGAAACGGCGACGGCACTTACCAATGTTGATGACGAAGAACTCGACGCCGCCTTGCGACTTCATGGTCAGGTAGGATCCCTCGGCGTTGCCCGAGACCGGGTGACTGAGCGCGGCCTCGACGAGGAGGTCGTACACCTTGGAGGGGCTGCCGAGCACATTGGAGCTGGCGTAGGCCGTCAGGGAGAAGATGATGATAATGATCAGCAGGATAAAGGTGTGGACCCAGTCGGTGAGAAAGGTCGCCTTCAAGCCTCCGACGAGCGTGTAGGCGACGACACCGACGGGCAGCAGGTAGATGGCGGCGACGGTGTGCCTGTGTCGTTTTTCGAGGTCAGCACAACCCCTTTCACTTGTCCGCAACCGGGGGGACCAGCTTCCAATCTGCCATGACTTACATGCCGGTGAGTGCGTTGACCGTCGCCGCGCCTCCCACGACCAGCATCAGGGTGACCAGGATGTTGGTCATCAGGCCGAAGACGATGAACACGAGATGCGTGGCCGTGCCGTACCTGGCCTTGATGACCTCGAGGAACGTGTGTGCATTGGGCGCCCTGCGCTTGAGCTCGATGGCGAGCGTCGCGAAGAGGAGGATCTGCACCGTCGCGCCCGAGGCGTACCAGAAAGGGCCGGAGACGCCGTACCGGTAGCACACGCCCGACGACTGGAGCAGCGTGGCGGCCCACGTCCAGGACGAGACGACGGCGGAACCGACGAGGCCCGACTTGACCGTCCTGCCGGCCGTGGTAAAGTTCTCGGAAGTCTGCAGCTCCCTGTTGTATCGTCTGAGCACATGGGTCGTGGCAATCTGCACCGGCAATTCAGCACGTTGAACGGAGAGTCAAACGAGGAGGTGCTTATCGAGATTGTCCTACCATGCCAATGGCGAAGAGGAAGCCTACGCCGAGGACAATGCCGTAGCCGACACCCTGGTTGAGAGCTGCGGTCACCATTTTTGGGCCGGTTCGTAGGAGAATCAGACTGTGACAATGTGTGATAACGAAGCAAGCGCCCCAGCGTGTTTGGGCCCGGGCTCATGGGTGTAGTATATATGTATGCCCTCGATTTCCGCAGACAACCATACCATACCTAGAGACAGATAACTGGCCGGCGGCAGCATCGAACAAGGGGATACTGTCCTACGGCTATCGGAGCTTAAACTGCCGGCGAGCCACCCTGTCCCATGTGCCACCACGAGATACACCCCTACAAAGTACAAAGGCACGTTTCTGCCCCCACTCGAAACCTGGAGATATCTCTGCTGGACCATTGGGGTTCACGCTGCGGCGCGAGGTGGCTGGGGTAGCGGTATTGGAG
>PUHP01001594.1:0-10303 GCA_006783085.1 Colletotrichum shisoi | reverse complement strand
GGGGGGGGGGGGGGGGGGGGGGGTTGGATGCGCGCACCCCACGGTTGTACGTTGGCCGAGAACTTTTTTCCTTCCTGCCACTTTCTGCCGTTCTGGCTTTGCGACCCTGGCCGGCGGTGAATAAGGGTGGCGCGCCCCGGCGGCTCGGGAATAAACGAGGTTGAGCCGTGATCCCCCGTTGCCCGTTGGCTTTCGCAGCGTTCCAGCGGTCTAGTGCCCGCCCTCTCAGCGTCACAGGGAGTCTCTCAGCGCCGTCCCCTTTTACCGGCCGCGTTGGAGACCGACGACCCCAGTGGGATTGGGCGACGCCGGGTTATGGAGAACAGCAGGGGGTGGAAGAGGAAGGGGGAGGGGGCGGGCGACGGGGAAGTATCCGGTACATCCATCACGCCCTGGGCAGAAAAGATGGCGCTGTCCAGGGGCTTGTGGACTTCGAACCCCAGGCGTGCGGACTTGGGTGGACATTCAAGGTTACAGGGAGAAGGCAAGAATACGGTGAGATCTTTGAACGATGCATTGTAGGACCTTGCTTAGGTACGACACCGATCTTGACCGCCGCTATACGTGGTCTACTGATCACTGATTCATCCATCTCCGGAGCAGACCTGCAGTGGTGGTTGTTCGTCCTTCTTTCTTAGCGTTGTTGTTAGCCAAGTGGCCCAAACCTGGACGACGCGCTTACCTCCCGGCACGCCTGGAACCTTGAACAGCGTGCAATTATTGTGTGTAGGTATCCGTAGAAGCAAGGGAGACGAGCATGCCAGGAGTCTCGTCCCGTCGGTAGTTGCCCATTGTTTGCCCGTGAACCGGAGGTTGACGGACATCTCGAGTCTGCCTGCTACGTAACATGTCCGACCCCGTTTCCTCATCGCATCATGGCACATGGTCAGCCACATACAGCTCCAACCTGCATCTCGCTGGGTCCTGGAGAAAGAACTTGACCCGGCTGGAGCTCGGGATCTGGCTGAAGGAGGCCCACCCGGACGGGACCAGAACCTGTAAAAGTCGCCCCTGTCCGACTCGTCCGAACAAGCTACGTACTGGAAAGAAAATGTCTGCTTCCATCGCCCAGAATATCTGGTTTTTAGGGTTTTTTTTTCTCCTTAGGGAAGAAGGAAATGATGCGAGGGGGGGGCTGGGAAACCGGGTGAGAACAGTCACTCTCCCTAAGTCGGACGGTGGTGGTGGCACAACTGATTTGACTGTCGCCTGGGCCAACGGCGGGCGATTCTACATGCAAACAGACTCCGGTTGAGGCGGTCGGCGAGATCGCTTGCTTGGCTTTGGAAGTAGGCCACCAGCTGCTATTTGCCTTCTTACGTCAGGTGTTGGGGCTCCTGCGATGCTCATGGATGCGCTTCCAAAGACGGTGTCTTTGCTTAGCAGCGCGTATTACTACTCTTTTCCCTAGGCCCATGTCCTCGGTCATGAGGGAGTCGTCATGAGGCGAAGATGCAGCAACTTGGCTTGGAAAGGTAGCCGTCATACACATACTGTGAAGTCCATCTATTGAAGCAGTCAACAACAAAACCCACCTTCGTCCGGATGGACACCTGAGACCACAAACCAGACGCAACCCAGGCATGCTCGCGTGTTGGCCTGCCAAGTCGCAAATCCACGTTTCGAGGACCTGGGCGGCCCAGCACAGCCATTGGTGACTTGAGGTGCTCCGAGAGGGCTTACACTGAAAAGCAGCAGCCTGCCAGATGGCAAAACGTACAAGTACCAGGTACTTCATGCCCTTATTGCGCGACAGGGGTAGACGACTATTTCCGGTCGTCGGATTATCCCTCACTCCGGGCGAATGAGAGCGCGTCAAATCAGGCCTACTCCTACCAGATTGGTGTAAGTGTCTGCAGGACAGTGCTGGGCTGGGCCTTGCCTTCCGCCTCGCTGTAGCAGGGTGGTCACGTCTGCTCCTGCCTCTGCTGCCGTTCCGCCTGGTATTATTTGCAAAAGGCATGAAGGGGAAAAAAGCGAAGCAATCTTTCGTTCCACGCCGCAATTCAACACCGCATTCGCGCCACTTGATATTGATAGTCGTCTCTGACGGTGAACCCCATCTTTTCTTTGACATCAATTTTTACTCGCCCAGGCAGGTCTCTCATTGAGGAATCTCGGTCCTTGCGAGAGGCCAGGCGGCTGCTTTTTCTTAGCCCACACCAGTACCGTCCCCCCGTCCAATCCACACCACACACACACACCTCACTCACTCTCGTGCTGTTCTCCGAACGGCCAACAACGAACTCCTACAACCCAAAAGCACCGGCCCGACCTTGAACATCCGCGCCTGCTCTTTCCTCTCTTGAGAACGATCGAATCGCTCCCAGTCGGCCCATCGCTCAATTCTCATCCCCTTCAAGCCGCCCACCGAACTCATCTCACACTGACCCCGTCTCATTACACCCATACCCGCTCACTCTTTTGCCTCCACCCACCTCCGTTTTCCCCATCCTCACCTCACGTCTCTTTCATGAACGGTCACCGCCATCATGTCAGACGTTGAGAAACCGGAGCAGTCTGCTTCGACTCCAACGCCTCAGCTGACGCCAAAGGCCAAAGGCAGAGGCAGAGGTCGAGGCAGAAAGGCCGTCGCTCCCAAGAAGGAGCCCCCAAAGCCCGCACCTATCACCGGAACAGGTCGACGCGGCCGTTTCAAGCAGTTCGCCGATGACAAAGTCCAGGCAAACTATGAACGCCAACGGGAACTCAAAGCTTCTTACGCGGCTCTTGCCAATGTCGTGAAGCCCGCGCTTCAGGACTTGGCCTCCCGCGACGTCAAAAAACTCAACAAGGATGAGACATACCACATGTTGGTGCCCGAGTACGCGATTATCAAGGAACATACCGATATGCGCCTTGACAGACGACTGGTCTTTTCAGAGAACAAATTGGCGATTGCTGCCAAGATGACGTTCAAGGCTAAGCACATCCAGCTGGGTGCCGTTCGCGACATTTTCAAGGTACGCGACACCCCGACTGACATGTCATACTTTTTTCTCCCGTCCCCTCCCCCCCCCCCCTCCTTTTCCTTACCGGCCATCCGCTGACTGGCGGTCATCCACGGCATTAGAACGGACTTGAAGACCTCGAGGATGGTTTTCTGGACGCACAACTCCATCGCCTCGACATTCTCGAATACCTCCACGATCACGGCCTGCCCGTAGACGTAAGTTTCCCTTGTTTCCTATCATTATCTTATGTCTCGCTTATTCACTCTGGCCTCAGCTTGTGGACGGCGGCTGGAACTACAAGCAAATTACCGACAAGGAAGCCGAAGAGTTCGGAATCTATGAAGTCTACGTGGATGGCAAACTTGTTCCCTACCCTCAAATCGTCGAGGGGACCGAAGCCCACGCCCTTAGACAGGCTGCTTGGGCGGAACCTCAGCCTGCCAAGGACAGTCTTGCACCACCCACCTCAGCTGCCACTACTACTGTGCCGCGGGCGAAGCGCAGAGCAAAGGACCAACCCGAGGGCCAACCCACTTCCAAGAGGTCTGCCGGCGATGTTGCACCTGTCCGTCACATCGCGGGCATCATGTCGGCTCAGCAAGCTCCCATTGAGGATGAGTCAAATGAGAGCACGCCGGTTCCTGAGGGCCCGGTGACCGCTGACCAGCGAGAGCCGGCCTTGCCGGCAAAGGCGTCCGAACCAGATGAGTACGGGTGCCGACAGGTCAACCGCCCTACTGCCAAGAATGGTGCTAGTATCGCCAACCGCCTCATTGTTCCGCCGTCATTCCAATTCGACGACGACGAGATTGGCTATCGCGATTCGACAAACTCTGCTAGGCATGGAGCCACTCTCGCAAAACGGGGCAAGTATCTCGGCAAACCCAACTCAAACACATGGCACTACGACCCTCTGCTTGCTCGTTGGGACGCTCGGGAGATTGACGAGGACGACTACGACAAGGAGCTTGTGGAGAAGTTCTCTGTTCACCCGCGCTACGGCTACTTCCTTCCTACGAGCAAGAACGAGGCCGAACCTTCAAAGCCGGAAGCAAACCCGATGCACCCGACTGTGTTCTTAACGCCTTCTGGCAAGATCATTCACGCCTCTCGTGTTGTTCCAGCAGCAAAGGTCGAGACTGCCTTGGCCGATAAGCCTCACCAGGACAGAATGGCGACGGTTCTCTCTTCGATCTGTGACAAGGACGACATATCGCTGGACGACATTGAGGGCCCGGAGCTCAAGGCGTTGAAGGACATTCAGGCCGAGTATGCCGAGCACAGACTTCTTGCGGAGTCGATCCAGGATTCGGAGCCTGGAAGTGTTGAAGACACTCCTGCCACTTCGCCCCTTCCAACCAACGACTCCGCTCTGAACATCGCGGGCATGGAGGAGCTGCTCATGGCCGCCGAAGCTGTCGAATCCGAAGCCGAGGAGGTCAAGCCTATTGAGGAAAAGCCAGTGTCCCTACCCACCCCGACCCCCGTTAGACCTGCCACACGCGCGTACGACGCAATTCGAGACATCTTTGGTGCTACTGATTCGCCCGCCCCCGAGCCCCCTGCTCCTGTCGTTGCACCCGAGCCTCTCGACACTACTGCGCTCGCGATCCTCGCCAACGCATCTACCTCCGCCTACGCCGCTCAGACTATCGACGTCATCATGGCTGATGCGGCTGCTAGTCAGTCCATTCCAGTTGATGGACCTCCACACAGCCACGTTGAGTCCAGCTACTCTATCCAGCCTATGCCGGTCGAGCCTCGTATGCCAGTCGCATCTCCCAACGAAGGTGCCAGTTGGGTCGAAACCCGTATGGCTTCGCCGGGAGGCGACAGCCGGGTCCATCCATCCATCGAGACTGGTCCGATGAGGGATCCGCACCCAAACCAACTACCCCCCGCTCGCCCTGTTGAAATGTCGCAAATGCGATCTTCTATCGATGCCTCGAATGACACGCGTCGACACTCCATGTACCACGAGCACAATGGTCCGTCGGCCTACAACGAGCAGCACTTGCCCCCCCCTCACCCACAACAACACTACATTTCAGCGGATCCCATGATTGACCCGCGCCTCTACTCTGCACCGATGGAGGCGCAGGCCGGGCACCATGAGTACCATCAACAGACATACAACCCAACACAGCAGACATACCAATTGCCGGGCCTTCCCATGCAAGGGGGCTCGATGGCCCAAGCCCCTTCACAACTTCAGCAACCCGGCTCTACATCCCGGATGCCTTTTACGAACCCCTCTCAGGACAGAAGCTCGCCACTCCCCCCGTTACGACCATCACGTAGCCGTAAGAGCGCCCCTGCTGCACCAGAGCAGCCCATGACTGTCGAGCACCAGCAAGTGCAGCAAGTGCAGCAACAACCTCCGCCGCCGTTCATGACCAGCAACAGTGGCTCCTTTTACCCCCCCGGCCCGCCGAGGCCTTATCACAACGGCTACTCCCAGGAGCAGCCTGGCATGCCGCTCATGATGGGGCAGTATCCGCCTTACCCCGGCTCGCAGCCTCCGCCGCCGCCTTCGCAGCAGCAGCAACAACAGCAGCAGCAGCAGTCGTATGGCCACCCGGGCATGTCACCCACTTACTCCTCCATTGCGCCCGTTCAAAGCCCGCCCACCCTCCAGTTTGTTCAGCAGCAGCCCAACGAACCATCGAGAAGCCGGGCTGGAAGTGGCTCGTCCACACCGAGCGGCCCGGGAAACAGCAAATACCCCAAGCTGGCCCCCGCTCCCCTGCCTGCTCACAGAGTCGGCTGGCCCCAGGGCCCCGAGCTGAGAACTGTCCAGTATGATTATAAAGAGAACATCAAGGACTACTCGCCTACCGAACCCCCTCCGCGTCGTGGCCCCGTCCAGATCCGAGGCTGGAACATCAACAACAATAGAATTCAGCGTCAGAAGACGGAGGAGAACGGCGACGAGCGCCGCGGTTCTCGCTAGCAGCAGGACCTGGAGTTTACGAAGCCAGGCCTCAGGCCCAAAATGATGGGTCTTGAGAAGACCACCAAGAAGGTGATTGCCAAGAATGCAACTTCTCTTAGGTCTAAGTCGAAGGAGCGGAAATGCAAGCGGCTCTGAGCGTCATGCCGATCTTTAGTCGAGAACGAGCCAGGAAAAGCGAAAGGACATGTACTATTATCTCATCACTTTGGACTTTGGACTTTGGTTTATACCTCTCTGGGCGTTTTATCCCCGTCATACTGAGGTGGAAGAAAGACAGAGAGAGCTTGAGCTGACACGCTCTGTCAGCGGGCTCCTTAAAATAAATGGGAGCTAGGGCCGAGAGGCCAGGGTCAACAAAGGACCCAAGTAGACTTGGAATGATAATGAACACGAAAAGACGGTTTTGTTTTGAATAATATGTGCTGTTGCATGGTGAACTGATGATAAGCGAGAGTGATGGAACTAACGGCTGTGTACCTCGTTGTGTCAGGGAGCATCAAGTTGTAATCTAATGTGAGACGTAGTATCGTCACCCGCGTCGCGTGACAGATATTGACCCAAGTGGTGACAGATTAGGCGCCATATGCGCCAGGGTGCTAGGGGCTATATCACGTTGAGCTACCCAACGCAAGGAGCACCAACTTCAATTGATTTGAGTACGCCGTACCAGGCTGCCACTTGCCTTGGATTGAAATTTCGGCGGGTATTTCTCCATATGTTTGAGGGTCTGTGTTCCTTCTATTTCCCAGGAAGCATACGATGCTGTGTGCGGCGGTGATCCAGTGGCGAAAGCAGTGAGAAGCAAGGGCGTCGTCAGCTGCTTTTTCTGTGACGTGATCAAATACATTGCGATCTTACATGGGTACATGACTTTCTGCGGCATCGGCCTCTTCTCTGCCAGCGCCTAGAGCCTCGGCAGGACCACCGACACCACGATGTATCAATTTTGGGGCCGCGAACTACAGCGTTTGGGATCTGGGTAGGGCAGTCGAGCATCAAGGAGGATGTACGTTCATTACCCTTTAGCGGGTGAGTAATGCCACTATCAAAGCCGTCCCGTTAAGAGAACAGAGAGGGTTAAGCAGCACGCGCATGGTCTGGCTCCCGAGTCCACTCGTGTCTACAAGGTTGGCCGGCAATACTGTTGGGGCCGAGAGAGCAACCCCTCGGCATCTAGGTAGATCAAACGTCCTTGAAGCAGGAGGACCATGAAGACTTGTTACATCTCTGTTTGCCTGCCCTGATTTCAAGTTCTACGTTGTGTAAACACCCACCCCGCCGACGACAGGAGCGGCTGGGCAAGGCGGGGGGAGGGGGGTGCGGGCTTTCTGGTCGCCCACCTGTGTGTAGGTCCCGAGAGCAGTCCCCTTCCTCATCCAACTTCTTAGTTGTTCAAAGTAGCTCTACTGAAGACGCCGCAGATGAAGAGGGTGGAGTGGACGCAGCCGGGTGCTCTAGGACATTGGTGGTGGAGCTTGATGTGACTCAGCATAGGCAAATCGGCGGCAAAAGCCAAGTTTCAAACAACGAGCACAAATCGGGCCAATCTTGTTTGATTACAGTGTAGCTAGTATTACATGTGTGCAAGCCATACTTTCCCGGACCGGCAAAAAGGGTGTCGAGATGGTGAACACCCTTACCCCCCGGCACGAGCCAAACTGTTGTACAGACTGCAGAAGTAGACCGAACGAGTGCATGGGGCTACTGTGTAAGGATATGGTTGTTGAAGTCCATGGCGCCGTCCATACTCATCATCATGCTGGGGTCGCCGGGAACCATGCCTCCTCCGTTCTGGACGAGGCCGCCGGGGGCGGCGAGTGACAGCAGGCCACGGCCCAGTTCGCCGACGGGGTGCAGCGGGAGAACCGATGCCTCCATGCTGTTACCATCGAAGATGACCATATTCTGGATTGGCTGCTGGGTCTGGCCGAGGACGTTGATGACGTCCTGCGCCAGCTGGCCGCCGAGGATGGCGGTGATGGGGGCCATCTCACTGCCAATGTTCTGTAGGAAGCTACGCAGGACCTCGGAGCGCAGAGTCTCGGACGGAAGGCCCAGCTGGGCGTGCTTGGCCGTGGCAAGCTTCGTGAACAGCCCGAGGTCCTCCTTGGTGTGGCTAGGGAGCCGGCCGCTGTTGAGGACTTGGAAATCCCATAGTGCCCGCAGGCAGGAGATGACGGGACTGACCGCCTTCTTTCTCCTCGCGCTTTTTGCGTACTCCTCGGGCAGGGTGGCACCGTCACTGGCGAGGTACCATGTCGAGTAGAGCTCACGCTTCGTCACCACCTCCATCGTCTTGCCGCCCTCCTTCTTTGTGTTGACGGCGACGACGCTCCGGGTTCTCGTCTCGGGCGCCAGTTTCGTCGCGACATTGCCGAGGTCTCTCTCGATGACGTAGTCATGCTCGATAAGGTCGGAAAAAATGAAGCCGTACATGCCATGCGTGCCGGCGGCGTAAAACGATCTCTGGTGCAGGCGGGTGGCGGTGTTGATGATGTTGAGGGAGTCGGGGTCCAGGTCGGTGGCGATGACGATGTCGAAGGCAGAGAAGTAGCTCGTGCCCTTGGACTTGATTCCTTCGGCATCGACGTGCACCTGCACACGGGGGTTGAGTTTCCGAATGGCGGCGGCTGCGGCTTGTGCGCGGTTTTGACCGACGTGGTTCTCCTCTTCAGAGAGGAAGAACTGCGAGCCCAGGTCCGATTCCGAGACTGCAGCGCCGTCGAGGATGGTCAGGGATCCGATACCGGCGAGGACGAGATTCTTGGCAATTTCGTTCGCGAGTGCCTTCATGGTGATGAGGAGGACGTTTGCGTTGCGAATCTTCTCCTGGGCCTTCATGCCCCAAAGGCGGATCTGACGGTCATAGAGCGCAATCTCATCTAAGAAGGGTCAGCTACATCCCACATACCCGTCTTTGCGAAGTGATGCATACCTGCGCTTATGGCCGGAGCAGCGGCAACAGGAAGACCTTGGAAAACGCCGCTTTGGTCATACACTTGTGCACCTTGCTGTTGCAAAAGCTCCGGCATGAACATCTGGGCCGCTTGGAACATTCCCGGAAGCATGTTGGGGGGCAGGTCTCCAGTGGGCATGCCTCCGGGGATGACCTCCTGTAGGGCTTCAGGAAGCACCTGGTTCATGGGCGCCGCTTGCATGCTGGGGTTGAAGCCGTTTGAGGTATCGGGTAGAGGATGGTGAGGGACGACGGTTTCCGGCGCTGTGGCAGGGGTGTTGTCGCTGGGCGCGGCAGTCTCCTGCGCCGGATTCTCCTGATGTTGTGCTTGCTCCTCCATCGTTGGTGAATGAGACGGGGGCTGTGCCGAGAGCCCAGGGAACTGTGATACAGGTGGGAAAAGATGACCCTCACCTTTGTATATGAGGAGATGTGGTCAATGCAGGCCAGTAAGGCAGTGCGCGCCAGGTTGTAGCCTCGCGAAACGTGTGAGCCCGAAGGTGTAGCAGGTGAGTGAACGAAAGGTGAGAGACCGCGTCGAATGAGACTGGGTTGTTTGTGCCGTAAGAATCGTAAGGGTATCGTCGTGTTTGGCTTGTTGAATGATGGAAGTCACAAGTCCGTGGATGAAGTCGTCAGTACAAAAGGCTTGCCTTCTCTAGGGAATTGATGGCGGTATATGGTTATGGCTTGACCTGACCTCCCCAAAACAAGGCTGAAGGTTGAACTGGGGTTCACTTGAGGTCGAGGCTACCTAGGTAGGTAGGTATGCTTGGCTGAGATACACTAGCTTCCATTTGCCAAACAGAAATTGTTAACGTGCTAGATAGGTACCTTCCCGCGTTTCCCAACGCAGGCATTACAAGAGCACGGACGACGCGCTAGAGCCGCGCTAAAGTGATACTACGTACGGGGCGTGGCTGCTCACGCAACGCTCAGGTATTATTTAACAATTTCTGGCAAAAACCCCTTGCCATCGCTGATTCTTTGCACGAAACCCCGCGTTGGACAGGACCAGGGCCTCCGTGTGAAATAACGTGTGAAATTATGACCTAGTTGTGTATTGTGCCTGCCACCTTTCACATCCCTGCCACCCGCCTCTGCCTGTCTTCCTTTTCCGCCAAGTCCACCAACCTCCACAGCTCCTTAAGGAACTTAGCATGCTTTATTTTAAAGAGCTGATTAATCTTAGCCTAGTTTTACCCTGTTAAGAGCTTACCAGCTATCTTCTTAAAGAATCCCTTAATATTATTAGCCTTTTTCTTATAAGCCTTAGGAACGTAGTTCTAAAATTAAGTAATAAAAATAGCTATATAGTAAAGTATATTATATACTTTAATTAAGCTTATTTATTTATAATAATAAAGGTGTTGGATTATAGGGCACTTTGGAGGGCACTTTCTGTGCGCCTTGGAGTTACGGAGTTAACGGTTATTT
>PUHP01001592.1:0-10322 GCA_006783085.1 Colletotrichum shisoi | reverse complement strand
TACAAGCTCCTTACGTACTTAAAGGCTTATACAGTCAAGGCAGTTAATATAGGCGCAAAGTACCTCTTCTTAATTAGCAGTTAACTTAGTGTAGGATGTAGGGTAGTCTTTTTATATAACTTAGCCTTAGAGGTAGTAATAAAGGCGCTAATATAGTACGTTAAATAACTTTGTAGCTGTAGTAATTAAGAGGTTGCTATTAGTAGCAATAGCTTTAGCTACCTTAATTATATAAGATTTAACTTTTTGATTGTATTTGGCTATAGTAGTAAAAAGTAATGTAAAGGAGGAAAAAGTAAAGTTATTATACTTTTTGTATAGGTGGTTTTTTCGTATAGCCTGTGAGCACCCGCTGACGCGGGTGAGCTGGCGAATCCCGAGAAAAGTGGGGGCGTGGCACGATTAGGGTTTGCTACTGTACGTCTCTTGCAGCACATCGCGCTGGGCGGACTTCGTACTGTAGGCATGAGGTTTGTCGTACGTCGTGTCGGGGATGTCGGCAAAGATGGAGAAGAAGAGGAGGCCAAGGAAAAGAAGAGTGCGGGGTAACGCGATGGGAATGGAAGACGGTGTAAGTGTGTGTGGGGTAACCTGGGGAAGTATGCGAGAGAGTCTGTACTTAGAGTCTATCTGGACAGTGGAGAGACAGAAACCCCTGTCTGTTCATGTTGATCTGAACGCCTTGATCTCGGCTCCATCTCATTTGTGAGTTTCCAGTTGCTGCTTCGAACCCCGTAGCGACGCTGCTTCTTGAAGCAAATCCGATAAATGCACCAGCCAGAATATAACTACCTACTAAGTACCTCGACAGCATGATTGAACTGCTGCATTGCTGCATTGCCGTGTTGCTGCATTGCCGTGTTGCTGCATTGCCGTGTTGCTGCATTGCCGTGGTGCTGCATTGCCGTATTGCTGCATTGATACCAACTCATCCTATGCACATCTTTTTGTACTGGACCCCGCCCACCCATGCTAATGCACACACGTAAAATTTCATAAAGAATGCACAACTTTCGTATCCGTACACCGTTATCGATTGTCACACTTGAATGCCGCTGCCTAATGCTGACGCTGACACGACTAGGGATAGGTGGGTATCTCAAGAGTATCCTTATACCTCAAACTCCCAGTCACTTACTTTACACCACTACAGAAACATGGCCTGCTTAGAATTGCACTTCCTCACTCGCTTTTGTAGCGCAAAGTTACAACAGCGGTGAATCACCGGTGGTCACCATGTCAGACGCCCGTTCTTCTCCAGACAGCACCTCGAACCAGCCACCAGACACTGCCCCTGCAACACACGATGACTTGGGCGACCTCTTCCAGCGGCGAGGTGCCAAACTCCTCGCCGACAGGGAGGCCCGCCGGGACGAGAAGAAACACGACGTTGATATGCCCTCTGACAGAGAACTTGAGCGCCTCGCCATCCGCCCCAAGAGCGACACTGAACCTGAAGACCACCGCATCGTCGCCAAGGCTACTGTCGAACATCGCACCAGGTTTGAGCAGTACAAGCACCATTCCTTTGTGAAGCGCTGGGAGCCCCTCAGGTCCGACGCACCGCTGGATGACGAGTGGTTCATCACCGACCCGGAAATTCTCCCCGAGAACGACCCCGGCTATCTCTGCCACATGTGCCGGCACCTCAACTTCGGCGTCCTGTTTACCCAGCGCGGAATCCCGGGCAACAACGTGCCTTCGATGCCTACCCAGATCAAAATTCACGGTTTGTGGAAAGTCATGCAAGATGATGGCAACGCCTGCGCTTTCTGCGGACTGCTGCGGCGGAAAATCGTCGAGGACGGAAGCCTTTCTCAAATGGATGAGGATAGCATCAGGGACGGCCAATTCTACATCAATGTCATAGACGAGGGGCCCGAGTATGCTCTCAAACTGGAAATCTTGCTCCAGGGAGAGGGGAGGACCGTTGTGAGGTTTGTGGTGCAAAGAGTGGAGGACAAGCCGCAGCGACCCCTGGCCGGAACATTCGTGCATCAGCATCAAGCTGACATGGTCCGACTGAGGCAGTGGATTCAGATCTGCGAGGGTACTCATCAGTTCTCTGAAGAGAGCCCTGACCTCGACTTGCCTTCGTTACGGGTCGTTGACACAGACGAGTTCCGCGTGCGCGAGGTGGAAACGCCGTGCCGGTACGCCTGTCTGTCTTACGTCTGGGGAAAGGGCAGCCAGACGCAGTACACCACCGCCACACGAGACAGCCTAGATGCACCCAACGGCCTGCAGATAGTCGAGTTACCCCAGACGATCAAGGACGCGATCAAGGCCACCAAGGAAGCTGGCTTGCGCTACCTGTGGGTGGACGCCCTATGCATCCTTCAGGACGACCCCGTTGACAAGGCCAAGATCATTTCGAAAATGGGTCCCATCTACGGCGGGGCTACGTTGACCATTGTCGCTTCTGCCAACGCCGACCCTCACGAGGGTCTACCCGGCATGGGCGCCGCCCCTCGATCTATCGCACAGGATGTGGCCAAAGTTCAGGGCCTCACGCTGGCTACAGGTCTTCACGATCCACGTCAACCGGCCCCCGACATTGAACGATCAGCGTGGAGCTCACGAGCGTGGACGTTCCAGGAGCGGGCGCTCTCAGCGCGATGTGTCTACTTCACCCACTCACAGATGGTCTTCAAGTGCGTCCACAGCGCCGTCATGCTTGAGGAGACTGTTCCTGTTCCCGACCCGGCGTTCCAACATGCGACGATCGAGAACCAGTCCCAGTCAGACCTGATCGCCTCGCTGTGGTCTCATCCGTCACTGAGTCAATTCGCCAACAAGGGATTCTCGTCTTCACGGGACGAGGACGCGGTCATTATGATCACCGAGGACGTTGACATTGAAGCCTTTATGAAGATGGGTCTGAAGGAGCGAAGAGAGATAGCTCCCGTATTCGACATTGCCGTGGACCCGCCCCGCGATTTCATGGGCTCCCTCGGTGATACCGGCGAACTGAGGACACCCTGGGACCTGTACCGCCGCGCAGTAGATGACTACACCAAGCGCAAGCTGAGTTGGGAGTCTGACGCTGTGAATGCCTTCGCTGGCGTGGCGCATATCGTCCGGCGGGGCATCAACACCAAGTTCTGGTTCGGACTGCCCTCGTTCGCATTTGAACAGGCATTGCTTTGGCAGGCTAGAGAGCCTCTTCGGCTTCGACTGCAGAACGACGCTCCCATCTTCCCGAGTTGGTCGTGGGCTGCGTGGCAGGGTCAGGTGTTCTATCGCGGGAGAGGGTGGAAGAACTCCCTGCTCTGGGACCCTGCGCCTGTTGTACGTTGGCTTGTCGAGGAGACCCCGCAGTGGTTTATTGATCGGTACAAAGCCATGGAGAACCCAACGGAGCAAGAGGTAGAAGCCTACGCGCAGGAAGTCGCCAAAGCCAGGCTGCTCTTGAGGGAGCTTGATGTCTATACCCTGCGCCACATGGACACCTCGGGCAAAGACGGTTGGGTTGTGAGCCGCAACGAAGAGTACAACCGCCACATCTACTCCCACGATGCATACCCGGGGGTCCAATTCACCTACCCAGTCGACCTTCCAGGCCACAATATCAACGACCTCCCCGACATGAACGACGTGCTTCTTTTTTATGCACACGTCGTCCCGATCACCTCCTGCGACATGGAAAAAGCCTCTTTCAAGATGAAAGTTGAAGACGGATTCCTGCAGCTCGGCCTCAACGACGAGTCACGCTCGTCCAACTACCGCCGCCCGTGGCAGCGCATCGTCTACCACCAAGGATACCGCGCCGGCTTCCTCACTCTCAACAGCGGACGGTGCGTTCCACCCGACGACGACGGCCGTGAGTACCACCTCGCCGCCATCTCGCGCGGGAGCCTGCCACGCGTCGTGCCGCCGCCGGCAGGATGGGACCAGTACTGGGACGCGGACACGCGCGGGATCCAGGACTTCGTCTTCAGCGAGGAGTGGCGTCGTGAACCCGACGAGGCCCTCGCCGGCACGCTCCAGGAAACGACGGAGCCGTCGACGCGGCCCCAGAACGAGGATGGCGATCCGCACTGGGACGAGCAACGCTTCGGTGGGATCGCCGTGCTCGACGTCTACGACGTGCTGCTCTTGATGACGTCGTCGGATGGGCTCTCTCGTAGATTGGGGGCGGGAAAAATCAGCTACCGCGCGTTCTCGGTGGCGCGTCCCAAGACGATGCTCGTTAAGCTTGCTTAGCGCTAGAGGCGCTGTAAATGGCATGGGGGGAGTTGTGACTTGCTTCCTTATCAAGGGTTCAAAGCTGTCATGATACCAGGGATGAGGACTTCAGCGTGTTGGTCTGCGACGGTGGTTCTAAGTGGATCAGTTATAACTTATTTGACTCACGTAACTTCGAATATGTGCCACGGACGCTTTTTAATACTTGAACGATCCCTATGAACCGTCTGACAATGGCCTCTAACCCCTTCTCAGCGTCGTAGCTCATGTGCGGCTTTGAAATGAATTGTGTTCCGCGGTAGCTCGAGCTACTGCAACTTGGAGACCGCAACCTCTGCTTGTCCGGTTGACAGGTCTACCACGCACCCGCCCCTGGACGAAGCAGCCCCTGGGACTGTGAACTTGGTCCCTGCGGACGTTGTCTGGGTAAGCCAGACGACGGCCGACTTGGCCCGCAACGCCGCCTCTGAAGCGGCGGGGCTCAAGACGAGCTTCAACGTCTGTCCCGCGCGGTCATACGTGACAGTCCGGATCGCTCCGGCGCTGAGCGAGACTTTCAGACCCACGCCCGCGACGAACACCCGACGCCGGACGGCATCGCGCGGCTCGACAACGACGGTGGCGGCGGCATCGTCCGGGCCGACGACGACGTTGCCGCCAAAGACGACGTCCCCGTACCGCTCGTGCTGGTCGACGATGTACACCGCCTGGCCGAGGCCGAGGGCCAGGAACCCGAGGCCGTAGTCGCCCGTGTACGGGTCCCAGTCGAGGTTCTCCGGGAACGAGTGGAAGGCGGCCGAGGGGAACCCCTCGGCGTCGACGTTGGTCAGGGGCGCGGTGTTCCCGGCGAAGGCGACGCGGAGGGCGTCGATGTCGGCCGGGTTCCGCTCGTAGTGGTGCAGCATCGGGAGCGAGTTGAGGCCGGAGCCGTAGTGGTGGATCTGGCGCTCCGTGTCGGCGTGCTTGGCGCCGTAGTTGAAGTCCCAGTACCGCCGCGCGTTGCCGTTCCAGCCCCAGTGCGCCACGGTCGGCATGTACGCCGCGATGCTGTTGATGGCCTTGGTCGCCGTGTTGTTGAGGCCGAAGTAGCTGCGTCCGGTGTTAGCGAAAACTCACAGAGATCATATGCGTGTTAAGGGGGGAGAGGGGTGAGTGAGTGAGTGGCCGGCCGGCTCACTTGGTCCAGTAGTAGACGCCTTCTTGCCCCGTGCTGTCCCAAGCCATCTCGCTCCCGAAGGGCACCGCGAGAGTCCCCCAGAACTCGGCGCGGAAGCGCATCGAAGCCTCCAACGCGGCCGCCTCTTGCGTCATGTTCTCCCTCTTGAGATCCTCGAGAAGCTCGGCGAACACCGTCTCGCCCATCAAGCCGGTCATGCCGTAGTCGCACTCGCGGGCGCTGTCGGCAAGGCAGTGCTGGACCGTGTTGTACGCCTGGTTCAGATACCAGCGCCACTCGGCCCGGGTCCCGACTTGGGGGTGGTCCCGCGCCACGCGGTACATGGACCAGTACGCCACCGCGGGGTGGACGTAGTTGTAGGCGCGGGCGGTGGTGTAGGCCCTCTCCTTGTTCCACGAGGCCCAAGACGTCCAGTCCAGGTCCGCGTTGTACGCGTAGTTGGCCGCGCCGGGCTCGTGGTAGAAGACGCTCGCCCGCACCGCGAAGGAGCCGGGCGGCTGGATGGATCCGAGGACGGTCTCGTGGATGAAGTCGTCCAGGACCGCGACTTCCCTCTCGACGGGCTGGATGAAGAGCTTCGTGGCCGCGGCGACGTAGGCACCGGTGCCCCCCTCGTCGCTGAGCCCCGCGATCCACACCCCTCTCGTCCTGCTCGACGATGGCGTTGGCTTCCCGGTCGTAGCCCATGATGGACGGCGCTCGCCCGAAGGGGTCCGTCTCGTCCGTGTAGTGAGCGGCGGTGGTCAGGAAGTGGCCCAAGTCGGACACCGTCTCCGGCGCTGGCTTGGTGACGAAGTAGTGGACAACCTGCGTCTTGCCGTCCTCGTAGGTGACGGTGATCTTGGCCCTTCCCCAGGTGCCTGCGGCGGGGGTCAGGAGGTATGGCGTCCCCTTTGCGGCGGTGTCTCGGACGACGGCGAAGGAACCGTGGCCGTTGATGGACTTGACCGCAGCAGCCGAGTGCGTCAGATACAGTCGCGCGGTGAGATCGGTAGGCACAACGTATCCTGGGATTCCCACCGCGAGGGGAATGCCGGACTTGACCACGGCGTCCTCGATGGTCTGGACGCTCTCCGCGATGCTGAATCTGAGCCCGACAGAATAACTCTCGCCCGGCTTCAGCGTCTTCGCGGTGGGGGGGGGGGGGGTTCCAGGGGTTGACGCCATCCCACTCTTTCTCGGCCCACGCCTGGGAGTGAATCACCCACTCGTAGTTGCCTTCGTACGTCTGCGACTGGTAGGAGAAATCCCCCCGAGGTTCGCCGAGGAGTCTCCAGGCCTCGAATGGGCTGCTCGCGCCGAGGGGAGAGATCACGAGCGCGTTACCGAGGCCCTTGACCGGGGACACGCGGACGTATCCGGCATCGAGGCCGATGTACGGGTCCGCGAGGGAGCACTTCGCCTGGATATCCTCGGCCGAGCGCGTGCTGAAGATGTTGTTGATGACGACGGGGAGGCCCGGCGACCCTAGCTCGACGGTCGCGTCGGCGTTGTTCGTCAGGTTCACGCGGAGGGCGAGGCCGTCGCCCTCGGACAGCCACTCGCGGGTGACCGTCAACGGCAGGCCGCCGGGCAGAGTCGGAGCCAGGTCCGCGCCGGCGATGACACCCGGGGCGAGGCCGTCCAAAGCCCTGACGGGACTCCTCCTGTTGCTGGCGGAATCGACGTTGGTCCAGTTGCCCGCGCCGTCGACCCTGAAGCGGAACGCGACATCGCCCAGGTGGTGCGCGCCGTTGATCGTCAGGTTCGAGAGGAAGTCGGAGGGGAGGAAGTCGAAGCCGGAACCTGGCTTGAGGGAGGCCAGCGTCTGGGATTCACGGTCGATCTGGCCGCTGGTTCGTCCGGCTTCGTAGCTGATGAACCCCTTCCCGACGCCCGAGTTGTCGTTGCTCTGGCCATTGACCGACGAAGCCAAGGCCAGTGTGACGGCAGGCGCAAGAAGTGCTGTCCACGGCATCATGTTGTCCTCTTTTTGTGAAAGTGGGTGTGACGCTTTCGCGGATCCCCGTTCGACTTACACAAACGACGAGTCGGATTCTTCTCGTCGAAGCATCGAGCGGAACACTCCATACTTTAGTACACACTGGCATCCCTCAGGTTCCCATCCCTTCGGGAGCCTGTTTGATCTGCGCTCATCGATCGTCACTTTCCGCATGGTTCCATGCGTTCTGGAGATCGTCGCCCGTTCAAGAAGCTCGGGGACCATTGGTACGAGAAGACGCCCCGGCATCCGTCATGATTGTCCGACTGGTCGACTCCCCCGTTCGACGATCGACAAGTCCGTTCCCCTTTACCTCTCTCTCTCTCTATCGAGGGAGGAGAGTACCGGATCATGCGCCCATGCCAGCGAGCGGGGTCCCAGTCTTCTCCGCGCGTAGGCTCGTGTTTACCCGTCCAATGGCAAGAAGCAATCGTTTGACCAGTCGAGTTGGGAGATATCGATGGAACCCAAGTTGCATCCCTGCTGTTCGCCCACCTCGACTGCGTTGGTTGTAACGTAACGTCCACCCCCACCGAACAGGTCTGGGGTGGACATCGGCATGTTGACGGATGCCTGACGTTCTGGTCCCGATGACGGTACCAAATGGTGTAAGAATATCATTGCCACTTGTCAAGGTCTGGAACGAGAGAACGAAGAACTCGACGTTGTCGGAGTGGCTGCCAAGCGGATGAAGCGCGAGACCGTTTGTTCCGAGCTGGGTTTCCATCAACGAAACTGGCTTTGAACCGTTGGTTACCGCTACAGCTACAATCATTGAATTACAGACACTTTCTTATTGGATTCACTATCTTAAACTTCGTCTTGAATGGTTGTGAAGGACATCCACTCATTGTCCTCCCACTCCATCGAGTTGACCACATCGATGATCTGCTGCGTAGTCAGGTCCTCCGCCTGGCTACTGCTGTCCGTGGTGAACTCCCTGCAAACCGGCAAGCTGTCCTGGCTAATGGGCTCTTGCACCTCTCCCCGCGCCGACGCCTGAAGAGTCGTGTCCGCCTGCTGCCACGATATCCCCGTGGGGGCAGCAACAGATTCACCCGATGCGCGAGGCCGGCTGGCCTCGAACTCCACGAGCATCTCCTCCAGCTTCTGCATCTCGCTCTTGCGGAACGCGGCGATGAGATTTCCGCCGGCAACCATTTCCTCGAGAATGGCGTTGGACTTCGCAAGCCAAGGCGACTGGCTCTCTATCAAGCGCGAGTCGACGCCGCGAGCGACGAGGAGGGCGACCGTCGATACGAAGAGAGAATCAAGATCCAACGGGAGGAACGTTTCTTAAGGACGGAAAGTCAGCCTCTGATACCCTCAAGACCTCCCCCCCCCTCCCCCCCCTCCCCCTGGTTCTGTCAAACTTACCAAGCAAACCCTGACTCCTCAATCTGTCGAGGATGTTGAGAATTTGGACCGCGGATTCCGCGCACATTTGCAGCGGGTTTCGGACTTTTGGCGATGCCATGAGCGAGTCGGCCTCGAGCGGCGCATCGAATCTTTTGATCAGGCAGCACAGCAGCAAAGGTCTCGTCGCCAGAATGATACACTTCATGTGCGTCGAGTGTCAGCAGTGGATGGATTGAAACGACGGAGGTTGGCGAGGGACGCGGCCCACCTGGTAGTACAAGAGGTGCAGGTGGGCAGAAAGCCTCGAGATGCCGTCGAAACGCTCGTCGGCATACAGCGGAAACGAGGTTCGCAGCTCGTCGGCCACCGCGACGATGCTCTGCAGGACCGCCTTGGTGCTCAGGACGAACTTCTTGTTCAGTCGCCCGTTTGCGCCGTAGACAGCTGGGCAGCGGAAGGGCAGGCCATCAGTATTAATAACACATCTTCCACGACGACGAGGGGCCGGACATACTGCTGCTGATCTCGGCAATGATTCGGGCAAACTTGATCTGCATGCTCAACGCGGCCGTGCGATGGAGTGAGCCCGGGTATGAAGGCAGTTGGCAGTAGACGCCCTCATCTAGTGTGGACTGGGGAAGACCCATCAGCGAAGTCATCTGTCGGTCCAAAACGTAAACGGTCCACCAGATTTTGCGGCATCGTTGCACAAGGCCCGGTCCCAATTCCATCACCGGCATATCCGTGTGCATGCCGTGGTTCATTGCTACACTTTTGGCCTGCCCGATCTGCCCACAGTGGTTTAGCACTGACTCTCTCCTACACACACACTTGATCTGAGGGCTTACAAAGTTGTGAGCAGCATGCCGGAAATCCAGAGCTTGGTAATACCACGCCATGGAGCAGAGTATCTCCGTCGACAAGATCGGCTGCTTGCAGAGGGCGGTGACATCGGGGAGAAGCTGAAGCGCCCTGACGAAGAACTCGGCCCCGGCCGGTCTCTTGCCTTGGCTCTTTCGTTGGATGAGGCTCTTCCCAAAGGCCAGAACCACCAGAAAGTGTATGTACCAGAGACTGTCTTCTTCTGCCCTATCGGTAGACGATTTTGAGTAAAAGGTGTGCATGCTGGCCATGAACTCGTCCTCTTCGAAGAGATGGAACATTTGGCCGCAGTGGAACTTGACCGCGTTGATGAGGAAGATGGTGTCACAGGAATATCCTCGTACATCAGAAGCTCCCTGAATCAGTCCTGTTACGTGCTCCTTCACGTGCCTACATGTATATAACCAGCAGCATTTCGTTCCCTTCCTTATTTCTAGAATTAAGCATCTTTCTCCTATATTCTCCTATACCTTACTATATACTCTAACTTGTAACAGTTATAAGCCCAGGTTTACTTACTATTATATATCTAATTTTAATCGTTAGATAACACCCTTCTATAAAGAGCATATCTTAACTAGTCTCCTATTTACTAACATATTAAACTAGATTACTATACTCTTTAACATAGTTAAACTAACTAGTTAATATAACTAGCTAACCTAGTACTAAGCGCTAAAATCCTAATACTAAGGGTTAGGTGTTTAGTTACTTATTAACCCTAACCTTAAAGAT